>CAJRST010005557.1:7003306-7101549 GCA_907169785.1 Menidia menidia | reverse complement strand
GGGGGGGGGGGGGGGGGGGGGGGGGGGGGGCTGGGGCGATGCAAGAGTTAAAACGCACAGGCTGACGCACTGCTAATCTATAAGGAACTCTCACTTTGTGGCTGACATGTACATTGAGGAATTCCCTAGAGTCTCTGCAGCCGTCAAATTCTTAAGACAGTGATTTTCAGCATGTTGACTAGTACCACACACGGGGGCAAGAAATAAAGCTGTGTGCTTCCAACGACTTGGAGAACAGTCAATAGTCTGCAGACGAGTGCATTGCTGCAGCAGATTTCTGCCTTAATGCCTGCATTTTCCAATTAAAGCGCTCATCGCTTTGTGTCTGGATTCACTGTTCTGCTCACTTTAGCCTCCATTAGGCAGTTCCACTGAAGCATGGCTTTGTTTTGTGGTTTCAACAGAAAGACTTTGAGAGCAACTGCAGACTACTCGTAGCTGCGAGGGCTTTTAAACTTCCGAGTATCAAAAGAACGCTTCTGCTCTCTTATCTGTGACACGTAGCCAAAGACCGGCGCATTTCTAGCTCGGCAGCTCTGGGAAATGGTGCCACTTTCTAGCTTCGCACAGGACGAGGCAGCTCCAGGAGCTGCTGTAAAGTTCAGAAAATGCCACGCTAAATGTACCGGACGTCTTCAACCTGACCCCGGCTTGTTCTTTTCCAGTTTAACATGATCGTATGCCAGCGTCCTCGGGTCGGTCCAGCAGCAAATGTAGGGCTCAAAGTCCAATCAGGCTCACCTGAACCGTGCAAAAAAAAACCCAACAGCCCCACGCCTTGACCCTTAGCCATAAAATACAATTAGGTTATCAACCTAATTAAAGAGGTAAGCGTCACCCTGAACAAGATGGAGCACCTGTCCTTGGAAATTAATAAATGAATGCATCAGTCACGCTGCCTGGCTGAAGGCCACAGAGAAAAAGGAGAGCACTGAGGGGAATGACGGTGCAAGCAGGCGGCCACTCCAGAGCCCATGTGACTTTCTACAAAGCGGAATAATCCTGCATTGTAACCACACACTCGCCGGACCGGATCAGCTGGCTTCCATGTTCACATCGCACTGGGCTCAAACTTTGCAGGAAACACTAGTCGTCCAGTATTCATTCATTCATTCGTTTCCTTACGTTAACTACTCAGCGGGTTATATATCAATATATTTTTTTAAACACACCAAAAACTATCAAACCCCGCAGAGGAAGAGCCTCAGTAAACCGAGCCGACCATATTATCTCATATAATCCTTCGGTAAAACATTTCCATTCCTCTCAGTGGGTCACGTGTCTTCCTGCAATCTCGAGCGAGACTCCCCTCACGAGTGCCTGCAAATATCCGACTGTATTAGCAGCTAAAAACCAGCAGCAAACGAGCAGTCAAACCCAACTAGTTAGCCAGTTCGCCGCGTGTCACCCGGACCTTTATGTGAAATGTCAAGGTGCCACCCACGGACACACACACACACCAGCCCCCCAGACACACACACACACACACATTCAGCATTTGTGCCAAGGACATCTTAGAAAAATCATTTCTTTGTTCACTGAGGAAAGACAAGCGTGTGTTTTCAGAAAAGACCTTTGACATATCAAAATCTGAATAAACTTAAGTGAAACTTAAAATAGCTGCTAACGTGCTAACTTTTGCTGAGTAAACTACGATAATAAAACAGAAATACGAACCAAATTAGGGTATGGGGTTACACATGAATATTAAAACATGTACAAGAAGCGGTTTAAACCTCTTTGGCCCAGAGTAACAGCAGAGGTTACGTGCGAAATGGCCCTGTTTTGACAATCGTTAGCTAGCTCACCATGGATCAAACTCGTGGATGATGCTCTCGAAACGGATCACCGCGAAAAGTCTGGAGCTGAATCCTGCGAGGCAGGCCAGGAAAAGAATGCTAAACGAGAGCAAGGACTGCCACCCGGCCGGCTGGGTCAGTCCGCCGGAAAGGCCTCCTTTGCCCCCTCCTCCACCGGCGTTGCTGGGCCGGCTGTTCCCGTGCACCGACCCCCCGGAATTGGTGGAGGCTTTGTGCTTGCCGTCGCTGGCTGCGTGGTGCTCCGCCATTTCTGTGTGCGGTGTCGGTTGGATTTGCTAGAGCGTCCCTCCTGCCACGCTCCCTTGTATCCCTCCACTCCGTGCTGTCGTAAACTCCTTTCGTCTGTACCGGCTTAGTTTTTTTGGGGGGGGGAAACGAGTCTTCCGAATGTGTGCTAGTTTTCTTTTAGCAAAGTGCCGCAGCCGTTACATCCCTGCCCGTGTACTCATGTGCCACATAACAAGGCAGCAACAGTCAATCCACTTCTCGATTGAACGCCGGCGGAAAGGGGCGGGATGGGGCGATGGGCGGGGCCTCGGAGAACTCTTGTGGCCTGTCACAGATCGACAGGTACGAGGAGTTGGAATGTTCTGTATCTGAACCAATCAGAGAGCCGGACTGCTCAGATTGACAACTCCGTTGACCAATGAACGCGCACTGTAATGCGGTTGTTAATGATTGAAAAAAGGATTATCTTACAATATGCGAAATCTAATCATTCTGCTACTAACTATTAATAGAATCCACATCAAATTGAAGATAACCCCGTCCGACCGATTTAGTCATGTGAATTCCAACCATTAGAAAGTGCATTAAGTGCTTATAGCGCAGTCCAACGTGATTCGGCTTCCGTGCTGCTGAAAGCTATAACCAGGTGTGTGAAGATGAATGTTCTCTTTGAGTGCAATATTCTGTTGCCCTTGGAAGTTCTGGATTGAGTGGTGGAGAGGTAATAAAGACTGATGTGTCTCATCATTACTTTGTCCTTTAGCAAAGACAAGAACCCACCATTCATCAAATATTGAAAGCATACATTGAAATAAAACCCTTTATTTATTTTTCTTCAAAGTCACTGTTAAACATTTATTCTTTACTTGAACAATTTGATCTAGCCATGAGATAAAAGTATAATCATTCGACTTGGGTGTGAACCAGTGCCAAAAGAAACGGAGAAGCAGTCCAGCATTTCTTTTCATTGTTGTTACTTGAATTGAAACAGCATTTCTTTCTGTAGTCAGTGTAGATATACTGCAACTCCTGGCAACTCTCAGCTTCTACTTCCTCTTTATAAAATGACAGTTATTTACATTGGGAAACATGTCCTACTTTTATGGGAGACAAATGTAAATGCAGTCTCAAATACAGCGCTGTATCCTACACCTATGGCTACATATTAAACTTCAGAGAGACATATTTAGATCCAAACTACAGAAAATTGTAATCAGTGATTCCATACCACGTTTCAAAATTCAGACTAAGAAAGAATGGCTTGTGCCTCACAGCTGACTCTGTGTCCATTTGTGGATTTCCTGAGACTGTTTGAATAATATTTTCTTTCTCTAAGATCACAAGTTGGTATTTCTTTTGATTTGTACTGACATTTATTTGAGGATGTGTTTTGTTTGAAATCTTAAACTGACCCATGTTCATACTCGCCATGTAAATTGCATCAAATCTAGTCATCTAATATTTCATACTGATGAAAAACAGGTAAATTAGCCATTCACATTAATTGATTTGAGCTGGTTTATTGAGGCTGAGGATTGAGGCTGTCTCCTGGTGGACCTAGACATGTGATGAAAATGCAGCTTTGGAGCAACGGGGAGATGGAAACTGATATTAGAGGGGAGTAAAAGGGTGATTATAAAAATTGATGGGGTCATCATGGACAGTAGATGGTGTGGCAGAAGTAGATAAGCTGTCACAGTTCATGGAAAGATCACAAAACTGAAGCTGAGTAAAGTCAGGCAGTATTGCAGACATGTGCTGCACCCAGAAGTCCAAGATATTTCAGAATGTGATGCATCGTGTTGTACAAATTTATGTCCCACACATGCATATTAACACAAGAATACGGATTAATATATATCTGTGTGGGCATGCAACAATATGTTTGTGCATACAAATACCAACCTTTCACGTCAGTCAGCATTTGAGATGTGCCATCATGATAACTCTATTCCTCACCTCTTCCACTCAACCTTAATATTCCGAATGCATGACCTTTGGAGCAAATAGACAACAGACTGTGACAGTGAAGATTGCCTCACTCACATCTATTGTCCAAAAGCCAGGACCAGATCCAGATGAAAGCTGGCCAAAAAGTATGCTGTTGCCAGGCAAGACAGCTTTGCCTTCTTCTGTCTCCACAGACAGACTTAAATGTTTGTTTTCACTGTTACTACACTGTTTTTTTTTCACCTAAGAACATAAGGGACTTGCAGACCATTTGCTTGGCATTCTTGGGCATCTGCACTTTTTTTATCTTGCAGAAAGCCAGTAATGGCGAAGGGCTGAAAGTGCTTTGCATGCACATTTCTCTGTGTCACTCTGCGTGCTTTGAATACATGCCAATCAAGATCATTCTAATTATTTTCACATATTATGGTACATCTATGTGTTTGAAATGTTGCACAAAAAAGCTATATCTTCTTGGAGCAGTATTTGCCAAAGCAATTTCAGATCCTTCAACCTGCTGTGCATGGTTTATGTAACCATATGTCACAAAGTGAGGCCTCTTGTCAGTGATGAGGGTAAAGTAGCTACACCCTTTTGAAGGAAGCCTCCAATTTAATGCATGTATGAGACAGGAAGTGCACATAAAAAGGGAAGCTGTGGTTGATGCAGAGATCTCTTTTAAACATATCTCCATGCTGCAAGTAGGGCTGAAAAATAACAAATAAGAGCTATTCTTGTTTGCTTTATCTTCCTCATACAAACCATATCCCACTGAGGGGTCGTCACAGGAGCAATTCCCAGCATGCGATTGTTGAAAAGCAGAAGAGCACCTTGATAGATTTCCAATGCATCATACAGAACCAAAAACATTCTTTCCCCTTTGTAGCATTTTCAGTTCACCAGCATCCTGTATTCAATACCAGACTAGATTTAAGAACCGGATTTATCAATACTCTGACCCACCATATTCTTGTTCTAATTAATGTTTGCTCATTGCAAGCACTGGACATTTTGGAAATTTCACTTATTTGACTCTACCGTAATCCACTTTAACAGGATGATTAGCCTTGGGATCAACATTGCACACACTGATCTTCAACCCAATCATTAACAGAAATGAGAGCACTTAAAGAAAACCACTAAACATCCCAAAGCATCCAAACAATATCAACAATTTGATACCTACGGCCAACAGAGAGCTGTAGAGTCCTTTTCAGTACTCTCCAAAAACACGTTCAGCACAATTATAATTGGCTCCAGGTTAAGTTTTATGGGCTGTTGAAATAAACATTCATTGCATATTATAATAGCAGTTCAGGGCCATAGAGTTTTCCATGACATTAGAATTCAACAGCTTCATGAGTACTTGTGATGAATCAGAGAGCACAAAAATAAGCACAATTACTAGATTTAACCTCTGTTCTCTGATGTAGGGTCTTACTCTTAGTTTACCGGGTTACCTGTGCAGCCTCATCAGTTACACACTGAGCATGCCTCATTTCTCCAACAGTCAACGGGGCACAGAGACGTTGTTATATCTACCAGATACTTCAGTCTACAACACATTAGCACGACTCTACAACAGTGCACAAAATGTTGATGTTGACTTTGATGAAGGGTATGCCGGCAAAGGATCGGACACTTGGGTTCATGTTGTGTGACAGAACAGTTAATCTTGATCCAATGTGATTATGAGAAGCACTGCATAACTCAGCCATTCACATGCACCACGCGCCGTCAAGCCCAGACTAACTCTTTACAGAAAATCATTTGTTGCCATAAAATATGAAATAGGGCAGTACACAGCTGTGTTTTGCCACAGAATAAGGCATGATCTGTCATTCAAAGGATCAGAGGGTTTTTGCTCAATTTAGAAAGCTTCATCTGACTGGAGATGCTTTTCCATTCACTGAATATTTGTGTCTTTTTTTTAAAGATAGAAGAAAAGGATTTCATACAGTTTGGACTGAACCTATGTTTTCATTATGTCTATTTATTTACAAAAAATCCCCTAACTTACCGCATTTCCATAAATGGAACAAAACAATTAATGAATAACAGTGTCAATCCATGATACAATCACAAAATCCATCAACTGAATTTCTAATCAGGGTTTGAATCATAGTAATTATTCCCAAGAATTACAAATCATTTTTACTCTGATTGACTTATTGCTTGACTGTGCAGAGACCTTACATACAAATACGGAGAGAAATCAGTTCTTTTAATGATTTTTTCCCCCCCTGAGAGACACTGTCAGTAGCATAAAAACACAAACAAAAATTGCCTGAAAATGTTCTCAGTCCACCACATTCATCAAGATTGATTCTGACCTGTCGACACAACTGAAAGCTCCTGCAGCCATGCTTCAAATTCTGCTGGCATGCAGCACAAAACAGTACATAGAAATGTATCAATTGACAAAGCAAGTGAAAGAGATGGAGACAGATGAGGAAAAGATAAGGAGCGAGGCCTGAACTGTCTGCAGGCAGAATGTCAGACTCAGAGAAGCTCCCTTATGTCTACGTCTACATATTAGAGGACGGCTCCTGGACACTGCACTGACTTTAGTCAGCCCCTCTGAGTGGCCTTCGGATGATGGGCCTACGACAGGATTGTCATTCAGATATGAGAAATGTAACGTGATGAAAACTGTTGATCTTAGTCGGACACAATTCCTGCTGGAGGGGAAAAACGTATTGCTCAGGTGTTGAAAATTGAAGTATGTCTTCCAATTCCACAGCTGTCTCTGCTTGAGAAAAATGACCTTTCTGTCACTCTCTTGAGTGGCCTTCTCAATTCAGAAGACAACAGATTTATGTGCTATTCCTTCAGTGGAATAGCACCAAAATCTCCGTGGTGAAATGAAAGCACTCAGAATAAGGGGCGCATACATGTGAGCCCTGTCAGTGATATTCTGCTCTGCAGGTATGAAGCATGTCTGCCTGTTTTATTAATTCAGGAATTAGGCAAGTACAACCGTGCTTCCAAAAATACTCTGTGTGAAAAGTAAATATAATGCTATATTCTACATAAATTAGAAATCCTAAACTCAACTGGAATTTTCTGCAAAATCAACTGTTCTACAACTGCATGACCAGATCAGACGACCTCCATTGGACGTAAGAACGTCAACATCTGCACGTAAAAATTATGTTTATTCATGGTTCAGAACTGTACCTATTAAAGCAGCATCATTTCCATTTCTAACAATGGCCAAGAAACTCCCAGAGGGAGAAGGTAACTTACTGTTTCAGATTCGTCGTGTTTAACCCAGCAGATCAGCCCCCTGTTCTACTATGCAGTTCTTAAACATACAGATGGGTTTTATTTTCTGAAATCATGAAGTTTAAAAGGTTTACATGCCTGCGTATTGGCTATTGATTGTTTTGAAAGAACGGTGCTGAATCATAGTGCAAATGGCCCATGCAATTTAGTCTACTGGACCCTCCCTCCCACACCATCACTGATGCTGGCTTTTGAATTCTACCCTGATATTGAGCCAGATGGTCCCCCTCCTCTTTAACCCAGAAGATGGCGCGTCAGAGAGAGAGAGAGAGAGAGAGAGAGAGAGAGAGAGAGAAAAAAGAGAAAGCACGTTTGATATTGACTTGTTTGCTTTGCCTTAATCTTTACATACTTGTTGTTCATATTCTGTGCAAAGCAAACACCTAATATGCAAAGTGGATGAGTTCTGTGTTCACTCATGGTGCTCCTGAGTCCATGTGGTGATTTCCACTACAGAACTGGGTCTATTTTTAATGCAGTGATGTCAAAGGCCTGCAGCTTACATTCATTAACTGTTTCCTTCTTGTCATCTATGCAAGACCACAGCAAGGAATGCGTATTTCTCTAAAAACCCTGTGACTCTCCATCCATTTCACTTGCAAATAACTGGGATTTCCTATTCATTAGCAACATTTAAATGCTGCCTTGCTGTTCCTACTTTTCTATTGTCAGGCATTTTCTTTAAATCATCAGCAAACTCTGGTGGCTACCACGACACAATCTATGAACGCTGGTTCAATACCAAGTGGTCCCTCGGTCAGGAGCACGCATTTCTGTGCTGAGGCTGTGTCCAATCGATTCTCCTGCTGGTTGCCCTCAATCGGTCATCTGACGGAGCACAAGTCACGGCTCTCATATACTGTTAAACTCAGCTGGCCTCTCCGGTGAGTATAGGGAAGAAGAGATGCCAGTGGGGGTTGGACATTGTTGGAGGGGGCATGGCCAGACCTAAGCACCCGGTGAGAAGAGATGGCCAGGTCTCCGTTAGCTTCCCGCTGCCTGCTTGTTGTGTTCCATGTGATGACATCAATTCCCAGACCAGATCCAGGAGAGTTTGCGTTCAGGAGGAAACAGCTGCCCCAGCATTCTCCAGATTGCGAATTACCGCTCTAAATCCAGGCTTATAACCCACTCCCAAACCGAAATGGGAACATTTCATTTGTTAGCATTGGAGATTAATTTATTTTCGCCTTATTGTGATCTAACTAGTTATGCATGAAACGGCTGCTGCTGATAAGAGAAAACAATCTGTAAGTGTTGTATGGACAGATTGGTATGCAACACAGATAAAATGATTCATCACACATTACATTTAAGATGATTGATATGGGAATCCCCGTGGACTGGCATCCTCTGCTGGCTGAATAGACCGGCTTCTGTAGGAGAGGAAATTGCAACATATCTGTCAAGTACTGCTTTTGTCACAACAGGCAGAAAACAACAATGCATCACTCCGGCAGAAATCCTTTCATATCGCGCATCCTGCCCTTTGTGACACAGCGGTGTTTGATCTTGAAATGCTGTTCTTTTCTATTACCATCTATAAGAGGCTAGTAGGAGAGCTCATAATGACTGGATAGTTCATTCGGGCTTGAAGAAATTAAAGTAATATCAAAATTATAAAGTCCATTTCCATTAAACAAAACCATCATAGAGGACAGCGGGGGTAATGGCTGCTCATACTCCAGCGGCCTCATCTCTCCAATCTCTCTTCCCGGGCTGCCTGCTGCTCTTATCTTGGTTTGCACATCCTTTCCTGGACAATTTCGGCTCACAGTTGCGGCTCAAAGCTTGAAATTTTGCTCAACAATGTGACTCCTGCTGCCGCCGCCGCTGCTGCCGGCAATTCCGTTGCCTCATGCCCTGAGAGCTGCTTTGTAATATGCCGAGTGAACATCCAAATCGCCCCGTAGTTTGAGGACGACTGCAGAAAATGACTGGGACGAGGGAACAAATGGTGTCTGACGTTATCTGGACTCACACAGCTGAGAGAGGAGGTTCTACCGGGGAGGGGGGTCATTTGTCTTCCTTGTCATCTCCTTACTGGAGCTCAAAATATTGTTTCCAGCTTTCAATAACCAACACACTCCCCAGCAGCTTTGATTGATGCACGAGACGTCACTATGGCAACAAGCATGTGAGTACATTAAGTGAATTTGGCAAAAGAGTATCTCCTTCAGGGTTATTAGGACCACCTGAGGGGCTGTGTGAGTGTTTGCCTCTGTGTGTACAAATGGACCGAGGGACTGGCTGTTCTTGGCTGGCCGCTCGGCCTGCTGCCGCCGCCCACTCCAAGGGTTAATCAGGTTAGGAAGTATCACCATAGAGCAGCCTGACAAGAACCCACTCTGTGCCCGCAGGCGCAGATCTGAACCGGCATTAGCGGCCGGCTCCCACTGTTGGCTGCTGGAGCTTATACTGGATGACACATTTCGACAGGTGAGCGATGGCGAACGCTGCGAGATATCGAAAGAGCAAAAGTGAGGGAATCCCACAGGGAGAAAAATTTACTGAGTGTTTGCCAACAGCAAGCGATTAAATGCAATTAGGTCTCACCAGGATACAAAATAGCTCAAATGTTTGGCAACGGGTCATTTCCACTGAGTCCCCGTAATGGAAAGAGCTGTCACATTGTGAGGCCAGCCCCTTCATTCTCACAGCGCACGGCGCTCACTTTTTTTCTTTTTCTTTTCACCCAAAAACCATAAATACTAGCTCTTTGACTTCAATGCTTAAAAAGCCAGTTGTCTGCAGAGGCCACAAATGCCGCCTTTGTATGCCTCCTCCAATGGAGCCACATCTCCCTCTCCTGGTTATAGGACAAAATGCAGGTTTGGGCATTTCCTGAATGCAGCTTTGATCTTGCTCTAATAAAGCAAACACTGGGGTGACGTCACAGGCAAATATTTATGGCTAGTACTTAATGATCAAGTTAAAAAAAACACAAAAAACCCCGGAAACTACTACAAAAATATAGCCGATAAATTATTTCTATATAACTGCAGCTGATGTTAGAATGTTTCTTGTTAAACTGCTTAAAACCCCAACTGAGACTTCAAACTTATCCTCAAAGATCTGCCTGTTTCTGCTTTTGTTCCTCTTTGAGTTATAAAGTAAAAATGGCTTATGCTTTGACGGATGCGTCAGTGGAAAAGAGGTGTTCCGTAAGGTATTTAAAGACTTCCTCATCCTTTGTGCCCTGCACCCCCCCCCCTACTTTGAGAAGTTTGAAGGCTGCAGAAAAACCAGCACAAGTTTATTTGATGGTGAAAAATGATATGTTTGGAAATCATCTATCATCAGCTTATGTTTCCCACCGCAGCGTTCAGTGTGTCGGTGGTGCAGCCCACACAATGAGTGCCTGTGGCATTAAGTAAAGAGAGCATTTAAAAACAAAAAGCCCACCAAAGCTGAAAAAAATCACTTTGCAATTGTTCTCAAGTGTGTGTTTGTTTCCCAGCTCATGCATTTTGACTTCACTTCAACAGCAAATATGTTTCGGGTGCTGTGGATCAAACAAAAGAGCCTTGATGGAACAGGATGAGTTGTGCAGAGGAGAGCTTTGAAACGCCCAAGACATAAAACAAATGTGCTTATCTGTCAGAAGCCGCCAGAGCACATTGTTTTATGCTTCGGTCTAAAATAACTAAAAGCAGTGAGGGACAAGTTCTGCTGACCAAGGAGGTCAATTAAAAGCAGCCGAGGTAAAAACGTGCCAGCAGGAGGCCACAGACGGAGTGAGTCAACCCAGGAGGAAAAGTTTCTCCCACACTGCAGACACTCATCCAACCAAATTTTGTACGGACCTGCCGAATGTCTAGAGCTCATTCTATATCAACACACACTGTCCATGTAAAAGCTTTCGGCCTGGTTCGCCAATCAGCCAGGAACAGCCAATATGGAAACGTGTGACGGCTCAGAAATGTGTTATATTTTGCCAAATAGCTACAACTGTCTCTCTGTGAGCGGCTGCCTGTTTGCTCATGCTGGCACGGCCTTCTGGCGCCAGTGGACTAGAACGATGTGTTTCACAAAGATTGCCATGCAGGGAAATGAAACTTTTAGTATAATAAATGCTGAATTTTAATACACAGAGTGCATTCAACTGCCTCGATTTATTTATTTATTTTTCATTTTTCTATAGGAATACCTCCACTGTTGGCTTATTTCTTAATGTGTAAATATTGTTAGGCTTTCTAAGTAACTGCTACAAATGCTGCTTTCCATTGTTGTAAATGATGCATCATAATGACGAAAGCATATCAAAGCTATATAAGACATATTCACAATTGAATAGATTAATAAGCTAAAGTTAATTTTCATTGTTGTTAGACAAGAATTAGCACCGTTTGGACTTCAAATTATGAAAAACAAAACAAAAAAAACATCCCCAAGACAGAGCGAGTTGGACACAGTGATCATTTCAGGGTGAAAGTGCCAGACTTAATTTTGAATGAGTTTCAGTGAGACAGTATGTGGGGCTGAAATAGTGTAATCAGCCAGATTGGACGCAGATTCCTCAGAAAAATTCCGCAGAGGGGTGAAATTTCCTGAAACCCAGCTGTTTTTTGAAGGTGTTGCCGTAATCAAGCGCTGATTTGTTTGTCCTGTTTACACACAATCAAACCTCTCAGTGCCTGTTATTCAAGGTGGAAACAAATATCCAAATAGAGGGCGGCATCACAGCGGGAAAAACAGCAAACAGAAACAAAGAGCACAGTAATGATTTTAATATTGGCCTTTACAAAAGTATAGTACAGAGTTTCTGAGCATTCGTTCAGACCTTAAAAACAAAAACAAACAAAAACAAAAAAAAATTAGCTTGGTTAGCATACAGACAAGCGGAGTGGATCCTCCAGTTTGTAGCCCATAACACATATCTCAGTTTCCTTCCACACACATTCACACACACACACACACACACACTTATACACACCCATAAGCATATGTATACTGTATATATTATTAGGCAGCTGATATTCCTTTACAGTTCCTATTCCTTTCTGATTAAAGGTTTATCTCTTTGCGAGTGGGTCGGGAACATCTGCATCCTTGCTGCACTGCAGTGGGACACTTTGAGTTGAGCAGGAACTTTGCTGTCCGACTTGGCTTCTTTGGTTGCAGCTGGGTAAAAGGCCCATCTGGTGTGGCTTTCAGAGGAGATGAGCACCCTTGGTTCCTTTTTACAAAAAAAAGTCAACGTCTAAACTTTCAACTTCAGTTACTTTTCTTACGACAAATCCTGTACTTTCCTGAACACATGCGTTCAGTGTCCATTTCATGTTGCAACTAGGTCATAATAGTCATTTCAATTTCATGCCTGGAGATTCTCCTCACATCCTCAATCATGTGTCTCTTCACCCCTTTGATATTCGGCCAACACCATCTGGCTACATCCGAAAATAAAGTAGGTCCCTGAATATGCAACAAGGGGAATATTAGTGTCATTAAATGTTGTAATATTTTCGCACCGGTCCCTTTTTGTGCCCCCCTTAAAACAAAGAAATGACGGATATATAATTTGGTGTGCATAGTTATTCATAAAGTGCAAATAGTGTATTTGGTTAAAAAATGATCATTAAGATGCAATCTCCCTTGTTTGTCCATAAATTGATTCTGATACTTGATATATATGCCCATCTTCCAGTTTGCTCCTCTGTAACAAATCTGTGGAGAATCAAACAGGATTCTTCCTCTTGAATTCTGTCCCATCCAAGCTGCGTGGGTGTAGTTCCTCAGCCCTCCCCGGTGGGGG
This sequence comes from Menidia menidia, assembly GCA_907169785.1. Lineage (NCBI taxonomy): Eukaryota > Metazoa > Chordata > Actinopteri > Atheriniformes > Atherinopsidae > Menidia > Menidia menidia. The sequence continues at coordinate 7,088,508 of CAJRST010005557.1, read as the reverse complement.
GCAGTGTTTCAAAAGAGCATCTACTTTTCGTCCACCACGATGATTTCCTCTGGGATCTTCTCCTCCGAGTCGGAGCAGTCTGACAGCTTGTCCAGGTAGTCCATGTCGTTGAAGCGCTCGGCCACGCACTGGGCAGTGAGGCGGGCCTCGGGGTCGTGGTCCCAGCACTCCTCTATGGAGGCGCAGATCGTCTGGATCCCCTGCAAAGGGACCAGAGCCACGGTGAGTCACACAGACACAGTCCGGGCACGTGTGCATCACCACCTCAAGCTGAAACTACACAAGTAATTACAGGCTTCTCTCTGCCGGCGGCCGTTTGCAGCTCCGAATCGGGAGGTTTTATTGACCAAAAGGGGGTGTGGCTGTGACCGGATGATGCAGCGTGAGAACAAATATTGAGACAGATGCAAACAGGTACAGACTGTGTGATTACCTAATAAATATTAATCCTCAGAGGGAATGTTCCCATGAGAAAAAGAGGGATTTTTTTTTCCAACTTTTATTAATGGAGGATTTTTTTTCTGGAGGCCTTTGGGCACCAGAGGAAAATGGGAAACATATGTCTGTACATCTTTATCAGGACTGAATGTAGACATGCTTTAAAAGGAAGTGGCAGATATTTAAAGTTACGAGTCACAAAAATAAATATAGACGGAACATGAACAGAGACATCACCAACTTTTGTTCGTTTTTCCACAACTGATGTAAAACACAATAGTGTGTGTGCAGTTGCGACTTTCTTTGAACTGTTTTCACCTACATTCATGTACACTGCAAATAATCAATTCATGTTCCCCACAAAAAAGCTGTAAAATTTGTCAGATAAAAGGGTTCAAAACAGGCAAGAGCCACTGATTCTAATATTTTAAGTAATCTATTTAAAAACTCACCATTAAGATGTGTACAGATATACTGGAAACAGTTAAGTATCAAATATGGTTCTGGTACATATTCTACTGTCTACTGTAAGATGAGGATGTGAGCAGTAGCCAGCTCTGTCTGGTAAAAAAATAACCTGGCAGTATCACATGTCTTTAGGACCCTACTGTTCATGTATCATATGGAACGCCTGACTAACAACAGAGTGGACTGAGAACACAGAATTAGAGTTCCCTCATAGGGAGGCAGAGCAAAATGTGAATGAAAACAGAATGAATTAATTTAGATGAAACATTAACAAGAAAATTATTCAAATATTAAGAAATCTTAATTAAAAGTAAAAACGTGTTGCATTGGGAACAGTTTTTGGTCCCACATGAATTAAGGTTGTGAATTGATTTCAATCTGCAGAATCACTTATTTATTTGTTCACTTTTTAAAACATGCACAATGTCAAGGCTTTTTTAAAAAAAAAAAAAGCTTTTTATGACTAATTTTGTTGTTTGGTTTTTGTTTATTAATAACCAAACTGGATTTTTGCTGCCACAATGACAACAAAGAAGAGAAAAGTCTGACAGAGGCAGGGTTGCTTCAAAGAGTGAGACTCTTTCATTAGAGTTTTTCAAAATTGAAAATTAAAAAGCTGCACGGCAGAGAGAAGTGAACTAAAACTTGCTCGGTCATGCCTTTTTCTTTTGGAACAGCTATTCCTAACATGACCAACTGAGACAGACGTCCTGAATGTCCTCGGCTGGCCGTCTGACGGTGTGCGCCGTTACCTCACCGAACCCGTTCCCTCCAAACCTCTCCTCACCCCTCTTCCACTCGGGCTGCATCCCAGCACCACGAACATTTAGGAGGTTCACACACCGCTTTAAAAACTTGACATTCAACTTGGCTCTTTGCGCGTGATCTCGTGTTTCACGTTCCATCCGAAGAATGAAATGTGGGCTTTGCGGCGGCGTGTGGTGTGTGTGGCGGCTCTTACTGTGTGACTGGTCCAGCTGTTGGGGATTTCAGGCCTCCCTCGGTCTCGGAGAACGCTGTCCTTCATGCTTTCCACACAAGGGTGTTCCCTCAGGTTCCCAAACGGGGGCTCGTACTCTTTCACCTCTGTCGGGAAGCGCAAAAAAAAAAAAACAAGATTAGTTTGTGGCCCTTTAAAAGTGAGGAGTTTGGGCTTTTTTATGGTCGCCAAGGAGCTTTGAATCAAACGGCAACCAGTGACAGATACAGCTCTGTGGAGCGCGGAGGCAGGAGTCCAAAGGCTGCGCCCCACAGCGCACACATCAACAACACCTCTCAAAGGAGTCACTGTGCGCTCTAAATCAAAACAGCTAGCTTGAAAACTTTAAATAGCTCTGAAGCTGCGCAAACAGCTGATGAATCCTGTGCTGTTGATAGCGTGGCCAGAGGCCAGATTCGCTGTGGAGAAACATATCGTCGCCCTTTTATTCTCAGTGCCCACGTGATCTCAAGCATCTCACAAGCACAGGGTGTTTTTTTTTTTTTAGCTTTGTGCTTTTGCTCGCACGGCGACATCAAGAATGCGTCTTAAGATGTGCATTTTTTCAGTCTAGTTAAGGGAATGGCGCAAACTAATGTGTAGTGAGTAAAAAGCAGAACTGGTGCCCAGTTCCTGGTTGAATGGGCTGAGGGCGAAGCGCCACACTCCGGTCAGCAGCCACATTATTACGCTGCTTTACAAGCCGTCATTCAGGCCGGCTGCTGACCCGAGGCCAGCGTCACTCCTTTGTGACATTTGGCGACACGGCCTCCAATTAGCTTGACGCAGAGCTATCGATTTATGGGGTGTTTTTCAAACCCAACGCAGCAGAAAATGAACACATGCAGGCCAAAGAATGCAAACGGGCCCAGTTACAACAGGGAATGCCTCCAGAAATGAGCTGCTGCTGCTGGTGGCTTCTCACCGCCAAAATAAAAACATATCCTTATTCTAGATTTGAACAAATATCTCAGCACCATCCAGCATTATTGGTTCAAACAATTGCACTAAAATACAAGTTATGGTTTGTGTATCCTCGTCACGCCCATTAACTTGGCTTCTGCGCCCTATAATCACTTGGAATTCATACTGAAATATTTAGAAGTGAGATAATGAAATATCAAACAATGCATACATTGTTGTAGTCTGACAAAGAGAAGCCTGCTTGGGATTTCTCCTCCCTCACAGTGCAGTTCTGCCCCCGCTTTGCCCTCATATTTGTTGGATACAGGCTTATTTCCAATTCAAATTTACGGATATAAATTATGTTTCGCCATTCTGGTCATGTTGCCTCATACTACTGGAACCCTTGTTCTGACCCAGAGAGAAGGATCTTCTGTCCTCTCCGACAACACAAGAATGCAATATAGAAAAAAAGAAAAAAAAGAGGAGGGGGACCACTGAATTCTTTCACAAAACCTCAAACCATCAGCTCGACAGCTGACCTCTGGGTGTAACTCAGTTTCAACACATACACTCCTCAGCGAACTTCTGTGAAGAGTTTGGCATTTCAGCTTAGACATGGCAGCACCAGCCGTCAGTCCGTTAACACGCTGATGCCCTTTTGACGAGTCCAGAGAGTGAGTTTCTAGAGATCAAATCTGCCTTTGTAAACTGTTAGAAAAACAAGCCCGTGTGTTCTTTCGCAAACATTTCCCAAAAGTGAGTCATACCACAGCACACTGCGCACTGTAAATAAAAGTGACATTCCCCGGAAAGGAAAGGCTGAGCAATCCTCCCTATAAAAGGACGGATGGTAGTGAAGGCAAAAACACTGAATTAAAACTCTGGACTCATATAAGTGACTGAAAATGCGTGACGGGCCTTATAAGTGATGTCTGACTTTGCACAAGTCAGACATTACTTATTGACAAGGGCTCTGCAAAGGCTTTTAAAAGTCCGGCACAGAAACAATGTGAAACTGAGACTGCCCTACAAAAGCTGACAGGAGGGGATGAGGATTTTGCAAACGCTGGCACATATTTCACCTTTAATGTCTTTTTTTTTTGTGCCACTTGTCAGGCATGACTGTACAAACAGCGTGTGAACCTGCAGCCTGCAAAAATCTAGTTCAATGTATCTGCTGGGGTACCTTCAACTTGTTCTTCCATAAATAACCAGGAGCTGCCATCAGCAGAGACCAGAATTCTGCCGAGCTAATATCACACACCTAGCGCTGTGCGTCAGGATATCAATAGTCCATACCGTTAATTGCATTTATTTTTTCTGCCTCCATGAAAGCAAACTTGTTTTTTTGGTTTTCTCTAATTGTGCTCCACGGAAATATAACTGCACCAAAGATGCCATAGCGGAGTTTTCCTCCGCCTGGAGGCTCGACTGATCCGCTCCCAGCCGGTTATCATTAGCTTGCGGTGGCGTGACACTTGTTCGGCGTTGTGAGGATCATGCGTCGCAGATGTAGGCACGTTCATTACAATTAGCAGAGCTCACTTTAGGGCATCTGGCACTGACTTACCCCCACCATCGAAGATAAGCCAAGGCTGGCCTTTACCACCTGCTAAGCGCTTTAAAGGAGAGCATGGAACTCAAAGTGTGGGACCATACATAGAGTCCCCATTTCATCCATGATTGTGTGATTCAAACACTGACATTTCTCCCTAAATGAGAAGTACCGTTGTAACAACCCCCCCCCCCCCTCTTCGGCTCACAGAGATACATACCGCACCACTAAGCCCTCCAGTTCTTGACGGTCTGACATCTGGAGAGCAGCTGCCCCAACCTCTCCTCCTCCCTAGTCTAGCCCAACCTCCCCCTCTGGGGAATGAAAGCATTTCTTCGTCTGCAGCTCCACATTCAACACCACTCCACTATTATCCCCCTGCTTTCGCCCCACCCGCCTGAGGAACGCCATCCTAGTCTTTCCAAGTCCTAAATCTAGACTGGCTAAATTATACAGGAGGCATTTCAAGGAACAGAGGCAGAGATAAAAAAGACGAGAGCTCCGAACCCAGCATTTCTTTCGACTGGTGGCGTGTTGATTTTTTCCGTCGTTATAAGTCTCAGAAGATGAAAAGCAAAGCAAAGTGAGGCTCATGGCTGGCTGACTGGCTGTCTCAACAGATGGCGATGTTCTCTTTTTGTCTGGCAGATCTCAGATCGGACCAGTGTTGCAGGAATAGTGACAGAACGGCTAAGGCTGCATGTGTGGTGATGCACTGATCCGACATCTGCCTTCCCACAGACGCACACAAAGGAAGCTAGCATCCAAAAACCGAGACACGGCAGACAACAGATCGCTAACTCGGGATGTGTCTCATTCTATATTCTCGTATTTTGTCTAAACTTGCGACGAGTTCTCAGGGAGTCATGAGTGACTCATGGGCCTCTGGGGACAGCTTGGCAACTTCCAGAAAAACTAGACAGCAGCTGCGTAAAAGCATGCAACTCCTTTGGAGCGCTTTGTAAACACATCACTGTTACTCTCATGCATCTCAGATTCCAGAATCAATACCAGTTACTTGCCAGCGCAGTCTGCAATGAGATGTTTAGCTGCCAGTGAAGCTAAATAAAATTACTGGGCGGCTTTTTTTCGCAGCTTATTGTTTCCACCTTTGTGAGGCCCGTCAAGGTGGGAGTCTGGCGGTCTTTGTGCAGCGACTTAACCTTTCAGCATGACTTTCCTTGAGGTTTTTAGCCTCAATGAAAAACAGATTTCACCCCTTGTGCCTGTCTCGTACGGTTGCCAAGTCTGGAAAACGGGGACAGAGATATACAGAGAGCAGGAAAAACACATAAACTGCCCCGGCGGATTCTATCTTTAGTGCAGAGCTGGGACGGGAACCCTTCTGCTTCCTCTCTCAAGGAAATTTACACCGGCCTGCCCCTTCTTGACTGTGGCTGCATGAGAGAATCTGGAGGTTCTGTTGACAGCACTGCAGTGCAGCAGGAGCGTAATTAACGGCTCACCTCCAGGCAGGAGGAAGAAGAGAAAAGACGGAGACTAAGTGGGAAGTGTCAGGAGTTAGACAGGCAAAAAGATGGCATTGTGGAAAAGACAGTGTGGAAAATGTGTGACTCGGGTTCTGTAAAGTGAATTTCTGGTGGTTGAGATCTAAATAAATATTTGGAGGAAAAAAAAAGAGGAAAAAAACAAAAACAAACTGGTGTGTAAAAACTGGAGGAGGATGTGAAGTGAATGAATGTGGACTTTGTCTGTAAGAGAGAAGCAGATGAAGCCACAGTGGACCTGGACATGCTTAGCTCATCCCTACTAGCATGCACGCCCACTGTTACCCACAGAAAGTCCCAATATTAAAAAGAGAGTCGTGCACATTTTTTAACTTCACGCTGAAAACAGGGTCTCTGGGGATTGTGGTCTCTGGAAAACAGGAAATAGGCTTGTTTTTAAACTATGTACCCACTGGGCAAACATATTCTTACAGCTGGAAAGGAAGATAGATTGTGGGTCACTTGGCCATGTTTTTCTTTAGAAGACTCTTGGGCAGAGTTACTTTGGAACACACTTCAAGGAGACCCCCTTGAGGGGCTTCGGGGGCAAAACAGGAAAACACCAAAGTAGAAATGTTCAAGCTCAAATCTAGCATTCAATCTTGGTTCTGACACAATGGAGACAGAAGCAGTCAGAGAAACATAATGGGACCACAGAGACACTAAAGGGAAGTGAAACAAATGACTTACTGTCAACATGAAAAACTGCACTGCGCTTTGCCCTCAGATAATCACCCGTTTCTATTATATGCACATATCCTGACCTTGTTTTTGCTACAGAACGACACACACATGTAATGGCACATTAGTACGGCAAAGGCCGATGATCCCCGAGACTTCTGCATGACAGATTGCAGGTTTGACTTTTTTAGATTTGTTAACATCATGACTGATGAGGTGCTGCTGAAGGTCTGTCACAGTGTCACACATCTTGTAAATGAACTCAATGTGGAGATGGACACTGCACTCCTAAATGGCAAAGTCAATGCACTTGTACTCTTTTCTAGGTTAAGTGGGCTTTCATTTTTTCTATCGGGAGAAATTTAAGAAGGGAAAAGGGGATATATTCGATCAGTCGCCACTTCAAATGATTTCCCAGCATCATCAAAAGATCCCAGACACTCGTTTTTTTTTTTAAACCAAGTATATCATGTGATCTTCACTATTAAAGAAAAGGTCACAGTGAATGTACACAGTGTGCTCATGTCTTCAAAAACTGTGTGCAACACTACAAATTACACAGGGCCTCTGTGGTCGGGGTACTAATTAAAGGAATGGTTTGACATTTAGGGAAAACTTATGATGTTAGCTGAAAATGAATAGCCTCTAAATGACAACTCTATAAATCTTACTATAATGCAAGATAAACAAGGCAAAAAAAAAGAAACATGATATCATTTGTCACGGAGTAGTCCACACAAACTGCTTTCCTCCCATAAAAAACAAAAGCCATGGTTAAACATGAAAGGGAATAAAAAAGGAACAAAGGATCTACAACCTGGTTCTTAACTGGTTCTGATTCCACCAGCAATCAGCCAAAACGAACCCACCCTCCTGCTAATGAAGACTAGATGCTTTCAGGGATAAATCCTTAAACCCAGACCTGAAAAAAGCTTCTGTCTGCATGTGCTGTGACATGTATGGACGTGTGCATTAGCTCCTCTCTGCTCTGCCCTGTCATTTCAACGTAAATGGAAGAGACACACGCAACACACAGCACTTACAATCAGCTTCTGGCCTCAAATATTCTTGAAAAAAGTCAAAGTGAAGCATTTTACTGCATGTTGAGCAACTTTTTTTAAGAGGTCCAGCTTTCAGGAAATGGAAGAAACATCTTTGAAAACAAAAAGTTCCAACTCGTGTCTCAACAAGGGACAAGTCGTTCCACTACAGTTCCAGAATTTTTACTTCGGTGTAAAAATGAATATTTCCAGTCTGATTATTGGCTTTGGCGAGCTTGTCTTCCCCCGTATTCCTCCCTAAACACAGCTAAGCAAAATTATTTATCCCCTAATGGTTTAAGTTAATTAATAATTCATTTAAAGCTTAAATCATCAGCTCCTTTTAAAGTTTCCCCGTCTGAAAGTGTAAATATTTTGTTAAAGTCAGTGGAGATTTGGCTAACTCGTGGAAGGATTGCAGCTTTGGATCAGTGTTTGGCATAAGTCTTCAAATCTAAATATTCAAACAAAAATGTAAACAACATGCGTTCATTGGGCAAGTGTTTCTTCTTCTTCTTTTTTTTTTTTTTAAGGATTAAACTCCTACCATGCCTTAGGGGCCCAAACAAAATATTTCCAGCATATTTACGGGGCAGTCTTTGCCAGCTTACCTCCGATTGCACTGCACCTGGAGATGATCTCCCACAGAACCAGAGCCATGGAATAAACATCAGCTTGTTTAAAAGACTCGATGTTTTCAAGATTGATCCTGGACTCCAGCACCTCAGGAGCCATGTATCTGGCCGTGCCCACCTGAAGGAAAACAGACAGAGATTTATAAAACTGAAGCCCCTCTATAGAGTGGTGACTGCACCTCTGTTGAGGTGGAACATTTCAGCTGTTATTTACTCACAGGTGGTCATTTGTGTTATTTTGTGCCGTGTGCATTAAAGCGTCACAACCCATTCATCAGAATCAAAATATGATTAATGTAAAGAATAATTGGCAAAACAAAGGCTCCTCTGCACTCACATAATTATTAACCGGGAGAATGTATTCAGCAGAGCTTCCTCCAAATGCATTAAGGACATTACAATGCATTAGGTGTGCTGCACAGCGGCATGATGAGTCATTTTCCCAACAGCGTAATGCGGCTCTGGCCTACTACGCCAGCACACCACGTCCATTAAAAAAGAACCTGCACATCTGTCTTGTGCCTGTACTAAAACTACAAAATGGACATCGACAACACTATTGTCTCAACAAGATTCAAGTAGAGCCAAAACACCAAGTGCCAAATATTTAGAGACAGAGATAAGATTAAATAAAAAAAAGCAAGGTTTGCTTGACAGCATGGCTCTGGAAAATATCTGCAGTGTATCGTAGGGGAGGCCTGCATCCGGGCTGATAGCGCCAGTTCTAAATAAGGATTTACCCAATCCTGATCCCTTACCTGCCCACTGTTGGCCAGCTCATCCACAGACAGAGAGTTGTCCAGCCGGAGCGCGAGGCCAAAGTCACAAAGGCAGCAGGTCAAGTCCTTTTTCACCAGTATGTTGGAGCTCTTAATGTCTCTGTGGGCGATGGGCACCTTGTACCGGCGGCAGGCGGTGTGGTCACTGTGGAGGTGCGCCACCCCGTGGGCCAACGAGCTGCCCAGCAGCCACAGGTCCTGCCAGGTGATGATGTGGTGGATCAGGTACTCTTGGAGGTTTCCCAGCGGCTGGTAGGCGGTGATCAACCAGTACTGTCTCGGCACCTTCCTCTCCTCTGCGGTCAGGAAGTGGAGCACGTTCTCGTGTCTCAGGTCGGCGTCGGAGAAAATCTCCTTCTCGTTCTTCCAGGAGGCGTACTCCTCGTAGGAGAAGATTTTGACGGCGACCGTCTCAAAGCCCTGCTCCTCACTGGCCGGGGAGCAGGGCTGCTTCAGCTTGGCCTTGTAGACCTCGGCGAAGCGGCCTTTTCCGACCAGGGCGTCCAGCTCGATGGGCAGCAGCTCGGTGTTGTGGTTGAGGTTGTTGGCGTGCGTGGAGCTGCTGTCGGAGTTCTCCTCGTCGATGATGATGGCGCGAGCGTCGCTGAAGTCCAGCGGAGGACCCTTCTTACGTTTGGAGTGGGCCTGGCGCTGGCGGTAGACCCGATAGACGTAGAAGGAGGTGATGACCACCACCGCCAAAACCACCAGAGGCACCAGGCTGACCAAGACCACAGACATCACCTGGGAGTACATGTCTGAAAGACCAAAAGCCAAAGGACAGAGAGGGGGAGAGGTTAAATATCACCAAATCTGTAACAACGCAATGAAGACGCATTGAGCATTCGTGATCCCTACGTCCATATGGACATTCCTAACAAAAATAAATACACACTCAACTGCAACATCCCAACTCTGTGACTGGTATTTGGACCCTTTGGAACAATGAATGAATGAATGCATGAATGTATTACTGTATGGCAACAAAGACATCTTTTTAATCACAGTAAGTTCAACGAAAGAAGCAGATGTGTAAAAATCACAATAACCCAAATAAACAACGACAAATGACAACTAATCTGCTGTCCATGTTTCTGACATCACAGTGAAAGTTCTCTCCAACCGAAAATCACTTTACAACAAATAGATTGCAACAAATTTTTAGACCAAGAGGCAATAAATCTTCCCAAAGGGAAAAAAACTAAAACAAAAAAAAAACACAGAAGGGGGGACACTTATAAGAAGACATCTATATGGACTACAGCATATGAGTCTTTGAAATCTCCAAACCAGAAAAAAAGATGGTGTCAACTAAAAAACTGGACTGTGTGGGAAAGCTCACCTGTCTCACAAAAGTCACATAAAACGTACACAATTACATCCTGTCATTTGCAGTTCCGTTGAAACGGAAGCCGTCCCACATGTCGGGGGGTAACTGAAGAAGCCATTGATGCCTGTTGGGTTTCCTTATTGTCTGACTTTCTGTGCATGAAACGGTCTGTGAAATGAAGGAAATCGCTCAGCTGCCTGCTCCTAAACCCCCCTGAAGTTCAGATACACACCGAGGAAAAGCCAGAAAACCAAATAGTGACCAGACAACATAGACTCAACTTATAAAATAAAACAATAAATACATTTTTAGAAAAACTCAGAAAGTGTTTTTTTAAATATATTAAAGCGTGTGAACCTGCCTTTGCAGCCAAAAAGGGCTCTTGAAATGTAATCGTTCAATTATTTGTGCTACTGTCATAAATGTATGTCACGGCTTTTCTTTGAAGATATAATACAGAAGATAGAGCTTTACAGAAGTAACAAACAGAACGTCAGCTCGTAAATGTTTTGTTGAACCCTGATTACAGTCATTACTGGCAAGTCCCGTTAATTTAACTCATTATGGCTCGTTTTCATTGCAATAAAGCTGCATTTTCACATCCATACACCACTCATTTTGTGATGGATGCAGAGCAAAAGAAAGGAGGTAAGACCTTTTATGATTTGCAAACCTTGGAATTTTCATCCTGTCTGTTGCTTTACTTTTCCTCTCTCCACATATCACTTTTTTTTTTGTATCACATTTTTTAAAACCATAGTCATTAAACTGTTTGTTTCTCCAAATGTAAAGAACGACCATTCAGATGACTCTGTATCAACCTTTCACAAGAAGTAGGGTAATATTCCTGGAACAGCAGAGGAACTGGCCCTCCCCTGAGGAATGTCTATAAGAATCAGAAACCTTAAGTTAGCGTCTGGACCACAAAAGTAAAAACTGCTCCAAACCCTGACCCAGTCAACCACATATTGTGTCTCTTTATAGGGCATGTCTGATTCTATAAATGTAGATGTCTATGCATCTGACAGCTGCTGCGATGCTTATGGCAAACAGTGAAAGTTCAGTGTTTTTAACTTGTGGCCATAAAAACATAAAAAAAGTGTCACTAAATCTGTAAATCTCTGTAAACAAGAAAAGGCAACATGTCCTCAGCTAATCTTAAACGCTGCCCGTGTTTTAATTAACAACGAGCAACTTAGTTTTTCTTAATTCGAAATATCCAATCATTTCTGCTGAATCCTGTCTGGAGCCTCAAAATATGTGGTAATATCTTTCAGATAATAACTGGCAACAAAGTGGTTTTGGAGGTCAGTGTAGATGTAAGAAGAGAAGGCAGGTTGAAACAAGGGAGGAGGACGAATGCAGAAGTCATCTAGCCGCTGCCCAGTCAAGCCCACTGCTACTCCATAATTTTTTTTTTTTCTAAACAGGAAACCACATGTCTGAAATCCTGTGCAGGGCCCCAGCCAGACAGTTTGTTTTGATTTTTGCAGAGTGAGAAGCTATTTCACACAACAAACCTGTCACTGTGCCTCCTGGACTGAAACAGAAAGCTTTGGGCAAATCTAGGAAGTTGTGTGAAAAGTTATATGTTCTCCAATAATTTTAAGGAACAGAAATTCTGTTTAAAACCTTTAAATTTGTAATTATTCATTTATTGCTTAATCTTAACGGAGTTCTTTAAAGGGATGTAGTAACGTTTGAGATATCAGCCCATTTGCTTTTTACAGAAAATGCGAGGAGATGATTCATACCGTTCTTAAATCAGAGCTACACACAAATTACTACTTTGCCCTTAGAAATAATCAACTACATGTTAGCAAAGCCCATGCTAGTAAGCTACATGCGGACGCTAGTAGTTTGCTTTTGAATTGGCCCAGCGAGTTCTTCTGCTACTTTTCGATTTTGGAGAAAAAGGGTTAAAGCATTTGCTGTCAAACAGAGATATGCTGGTTCATATTTGTTCACCGGTTCCACAAGAGAAGACCCTCTTCCAGCCACACGCTAAGCTAAAAGATTAACATGATACTCATATTCTCCACCAGTACTAAGAAATAACACAAATGCACTTTTTAAAACTTTTCCAACAGTTTTTGAAAATATATGTAAACTTGTATGGTTAAAAGATCCCATCGCCTAATTAATTAGCTGGCAATTGTTCTTCCAGAAAACAAAACACTGTTTTATTATTCAGGTATTGTTGCAACACTGAGAACGAAAGTCAAGCATGTTCTGCAATGGTTCAATGCTTATTAGTAACAAAATGAGGATGATTCACTTGAATTTACCGGTAATCTTGTGGCTTGTATTTCATCCGGAGTGCCTTTGTTGCCACCCTGTCCCAGTTTTCTGAGAAAGTTGACTAAGAACTTAAAGACACTGCACAGACATTCTCAAGAGTGTGCGAATGCATTTCCATGACGTGGTTTGTACTGTGCAGATGCTTCCAATTTGGCTCGCCGGTCAGAGCCAGGTCTCGGAAATGTACCTCAGTGTTATTATTGAAGGGATGCTGCAGTCAAAATACATCTGATTCAAGGGCCAATGTTGTAACCGGAGTCTCCGAGCCAATGTCTCCTAGATCTGTTTGTAATCATGGATCTGGAGAGCATCAGGGTGCACACATGTAAGCGTTGGTGCATGACGCCTTACATGACATGCGCATTGATACGGACTAAACAGGGTCAGTGATGTGATGATGCTAGATTTAGCCGATTTATGGAACATAACGTTCCACTTTTTACAATTTAAAAACTTGGCCTTGTGGGTGTATCAACGCTTTGTACATCTTACATCTGTGCCGGGTGACATCATTAAATAAAGGATGAAGGGATGTAATGTGTGATGTGTACGGTTTGATGCCAGGCAATGAACTCATTGAAAATCATTACCAGACGCTGCAGCTCTGAGGAGTGCTTTGCTTGTTTTAGCTAATTGTTTAGGTTTTACAGCTTGCAATTTTACTGTTTTGGTTTAATCTCACTGCTCTCGTCAAAATTATTTCCACTCACATCAGGGAGCTTTTTTCAACATGCTCCGATGAACCACTGAGGAATCAAATTGTCGACATAGAGGCTGTGTTTAGACAAGCTGGGGAGCATTACTGAGCATTGGACCTTAGAAAACCAGATTTATGTTTCATAAATGGGGGGGGAATGGTGAATGCATCAGAGAGGAACTAAAGAGGCGTAAATCTCCAGAAGAAAATCACTTATAAAAAGATTGAAATCGTGCAAGAGTTCCACTGAATCTGCTGGATGTTCAAATGCCAACGTGCTTACATGGCAATTTCATGTAAACCAAGGAGGGAAGTTACTTACTTGCATTAAAGATGACCTGCTGGTTGCACTCATCCTCGTCACAGGAACAGATGAAGAACTCGGAGCCCATGCCCTTTCTCTCCTTCATTTCGCACTTGGTGCTGTTGTAGTCGTCCAGGACCAGGCCGTACAGCTTCTGAGCCGGGTTGTGGCACACGGTATCAAAGGTGACATTGTCATCTTTCTTTCTCCTGAGAGAGAAAAGAAAAAAAAAAACAGAAAATACTTTATAAAATGGTGAGGTCTGATTTTTGTCCTTGGCTTGTGATTCAGAAGACCATCCAGTTTGAAATATCTGGATTTTCACTTGCACACTGTGCAAACAACACAATTTCCAGCAGCGTGGCGGCTGAGCGGGAGCTGTGAAAGTCCCATTAGTCTCTTTGAGCAGCCGGCAGCCTACGTTTTATGTAAATGACAGCAGCATCAAGGTCAAAGGCTCAAACAGAGAGAGCCATTTACAAACAGGGGGAAAAGGGAAATACCTGATTCTGCACAAATTTGCATATTCATATTTTTGGGTTCCTGCTGAGCGGTGCTGGCTTTGTGATTCCGAGAGACATTTTAAAGAGGCGCTGCTGTCCGTGAGCCATTAGCTTTCTGCTAACCTCAGCTCACAACGCGCCGGCTACATCGTGAATGTAATGAAAAACAGCAGCCCGGCCTTAAGCTTTTAACACCAGCACAAATCTGCTTCCTGCTGCTTCTCCCGTTCGGACTCAGACGTGAGGCCGACCAACGGTTAGGCGCTCGCACTCATGTTTCGACCACCTGTCGCCAGCAGAATGCAGACCGACGAGGCATTTGAAGGGAAAGGTCACTCCAACCGAGCAACAAGTTCTTAAAGGGAGGAAGTGATTAGCAAACAGAACTGCTCTTTGTTCTTTCCTTCTCCTGCTATTTTCTTTATCCCCAAAGGACGGTTTGAGAGAGTGAAAGTGTAACACAAACCTGCTCCACTTACTAGATTTCCTCAAGAATTAATTTGTGTCAAAAACATCAAATCGACGGAAATGAGGACAGGCGGGAGTAAGGTTCCTATAGCTCCACTTACCAAATGCTGACACACACGTCGTCTTCGTGGGGGCAGATAGAAGTGATGCCACACTCCACCGGGCAGCTCCACTTCCCCGTGCAGTTGGTGGGCTGCACATCGCAAAACTTGCAGAGCCGCCTTTGCTTCATGATATAGGCATCTGGAGTCAGAAAGGGAAAGTAAAAAAAGAGCCACATTAAGCTGAGCGAAGGCAAAAGAAACGCGGAACACGCGGTCGGCTCACTTCCTTTCATGTAACTGGAGGCTTTAGGCAGCCGGTACAGACGACCAGTGGAAGGAATTCATGTGATACCTCTGAGCTTTCAAAGTAATGAACCCCGATATTTAATTGAAGGATGAAATCTCTTGGAATTTGCTTGGAACTAACAGCTTCTCTTCAACACGACCACAAGAAAAATCCTAAGCATTTCACCCAAAAGGGGGTGGAGACATTTTTTCCTGTGAAGTCCTCCTCCGGTCTTGTCCAGACTTGACTTTGCCAGCAGGCAAAGGCATATCAGTGAGACAGACTGGATTGTGCGCTGAGTGCCTGTGGGTTTGATAATCACCTCGGGAGACAACTGCCAGACAGGCAGGAACAACAAACAAAGGAAAACAGAGATGCCTCTTCCTGCCAAAGGGTCTCCCATTTGTCATCCCCGACGAGTCGGCTGGCCTTATAGAAAAAAAGGTGCCGCGCCAACGCCGATCAGGAAAGAGAATGAGATGACTCATCAGTGCTTGTGACTGACTCAAAAGTGGAGAATGCTTTTCGAGAGCTTTATTTGTCCTCAAAGTCCCACACAGCGGCAGCGGCTTTGAGGCCTTCAGTGATAAAAATCAGCAAATAGGCACGCTCTGTTGAGAATGGAGAGGAGAGGGAGCCAGAAGACGATGAATAACTTATTTTAGTTCTCTGCTTAAAGATAAAGAGAGACAACCCACCTAAAAAAAAACGTAATAAAATGCTCAGGAACAATCTTGCGTAAATGGTTGAATCAGTATGGGGCGGAAAAAATGTTTTTCTGAAAATCCCCCTCACGTCAGGATAAGATTAGCCTGCACAAGTCTACACAGCTTACACCTACACGGTTTAATCAAGATGATGTTCGGTGAAGCCGTTTGCTGAGAGCGCGTGAACGAGAAAGCGAAGGAGGATTGGAAAAGAGATAATGGCCCCCACAGAGACGGCGTGAAACTGCACTACTTTCTCATCTGTCGGCTGGGAAATAACGTAGACTGACAGTGAAAACAGAGAAGAAAAAAAGAAACAAAGCAAAGGGGGAAAAAAACAAAACCAGACTGCGTTTGTACAGTAAAAACCGCACAACAGCTGCAACCTGCACAGGAAGTAGAACCTGTTACTGTCAGGCTCTCAGCTCCGAGGCAACGCTGAGAAAAAGTGGCCTGTTTCCAGCAAAGCGCGCAGGCGTTTCTGCACAGTTTCTCTGAGGCGTTTCTCCGGAGCGCAGCGCGCCGTTTGCCGGCGGATGCGTGTGCGTCAGGCGCATCCTGCTGTGCGTAAAAGTTGTGCCGTGGAGGAGCAGAGAATCCGGCCCACGGCACCTCAGAGGCATCGTGTTCCAGCATCTCCTCAGCCGGAAGCGCAGTGGGACGCGTTAAAGTGAAGGATCAACTCCCCCACCCGCTCACAAATCAAAGGATCAAAACATATATATATATATTGCACTTGAAATCCAGACAAAACTAAATGATAGAGCAATTTAAAGTCGTGCCCAGAGGGTTTTCAGATGCATTTTGAAGTAAACCAACAGTGAAGGGGAGGGGGCAGTCCGGTGTTGGAAGGTGCCTGAGCAGAGTAATTATATCATTAGAGTAGCTGCTCTCAGAGAGCATGCCATTTAAACCCAGGAGGCGGGTGGTGGAAGGGATGAATGGTAGTAATTGTCACTCAGGGCTACACATAATTGTAGAGAGGGGGTACAGGGGGATTAAGAGGAGCCCAAACCACTTGGTGCCGTTAGGACTGAGAGTGAGATAGATGGAGGTAAGTAAGCACCGTCTTCCTCAGTGGGGGGTTCAAGACCTGACAGCAACTAAAAGGGGGCTGCAACTCACAGCAGCTTATTCCGAGGTGGCGTTCAAGTCCTCCCCACTGCGAAACTTTAAGTCATTTTGTGTTTATTCCGACGCGTTTAAAGCCCCGAGACGTGTTCACGCGAGACGTTTGCTTCCTTATAGGTTGGTGTTATAGTCAATAAACCCATTCCCTGAGCCCTGAGTCAAACAAAACCACGATAATAAAAAACAAACGGCCCCATTTCCACCCAGCTGTCACACCGTGGCGTTTGGAAAAAGCGGCTGAAAGTTTTTCCAGCCCCAGTCGCGCCGCGTTCAGGGGCTTCTGACAAGTTTTTTAAGAAGTTGAAGAGTGGAACTCACCCGCCGCCTCGGGCAGAAAACTGCCAAAGAGTATCGCTCCCCACCAAAAAGCGGAAAGCCGAAGTAGCTCCATGTCGACCCGGACAGGACTCGCCCCTCTTTTCTCATCAACTTGACCGACGGCCGCGGGTTTGTTTTCCGGGACTCGGCGGACTTCGCTCCGTCCGCCTGTTGCTCCTTTTGCGCGTCCTCACAGGAGAGCAGGAGCAGGGCACACACCGCGGGCAGGACTGGCCCTATATGACTCACTCTGTGCGCGCTTTCAGCGAGACAGGAAATCTTCTGAGGGGTTGGACAACATTTTTTTTTTTTTTTTTTTGCCTCTGCTCAGTTGTGATCATGTGGCTCCCTGAGACTCCAACCATGTCATTAAGGAGAGCCAGCAAGGCAAGACTTGAAATTACACCAAAAACGACTTAAGCAGAGGCTTCACCTACAATACAGGTTACATGTAGGCTATATATGCAAACTCCCAGAGTTACTAGTTAGTTACTGGTGAAGAGTCACACAGTCGCTTACAGACCCTTCGGCTCGTAAACTGAACTGAATTCTGCTCACATTTAAGCCTGGTATCATCATTTTCACAGAGATTTGTGGACACATTAAACTACCTTCCGTGTTGAAATGGTATTCCTTTGCTATAGGCTTTCCTGGAGAGGTTCAACACTGGAGAGGTTCGGGAAAAGAGCAGGAAGAGTCTGTCCACATCTCATGCCTTTCTTTTTTTTTCTAGGACACACAGGGGTTAAGTCCACTGTAACAGCCATGAATCAGCCCTCTATAGCCGGGGCTCTGCAGACACGTGTTTTTGCTCTGCGTGCTCAAGCCATGATGTCAAGTTTCAGTTCTGACCCCCTGACCCCCCCCCCCCCCCCCCCCAAACTCTCCACCCCTCCCCACCCCCCCCCCCCCCCCCCCCCCCCAGCTCATAACTCTTCACACAGGACTAGCTCTCCCTCTACCTCCAGCCTACCCTGCCATCTACCCTCAGCCTGCTCCGCTGCTTCTGCTGGGACCTTTTTTCAATGCTGATTCAGAGCGGAAAAGGGAAAGAAGAACTTGTGTGAAACTTGGCACGTTTTTAAAAAAAGAAATGAAAATGGCCAGTTCAGCATACTTGTGCGTAATTTCATTTGCAGGTTTGTGAAAAGTGTGACAGACTTTGAAAAACTCCAAGGGATATTTTTTAGGTTGTTTTTCTTTTAAAAATGATTATTCCCAGTTAGCTGACCTCATTCCCTTTCTGCTTTTGGCTCTCAGCAACTGGGTGTGGATGGTTGTGTTAGTGTCTGTGTGTGTTTTGTGTGGGACTAAACGCCAATGCGGGCCTTCGGCACTGCGTAGTGGAAGCCAAACCACAAGGTGGAGATCCGGCAGCGCTTAGAGCGCAGATCGGCCATTCCCCACTGACCTCAGCACATGTGAGGGTCACAACATCCTGCTGACTGACCACGACATCCAAAACCCCCTCTGTAAAAGTATATATACCCAGCTTTATAGCCGTATCTGAGTCGGCTCAGCAGGACACCCGGACAGCACTCCAGTGTGCCCATGGAGGTTTGTGTAAACACCATCTCGGTTACCTCACATGCCTCTCTCTGTTACTTTCAGCTTCCTCTCTTGCACAAGTCTCTCAGTGTTTCCCTCTGCCTTTGAACGTTTTTTTTTTTTTTTTCTATCTCATTGCACAAACCCAGATAAACAAGCACCAGGCAAACATCCTGAGCGGTATTATGCTCAATGGCAGGTGCTTGGCGTTTCTATAAACTGTTTTGGTCAAGTGGAAAGGCAAACGGAGCGGCCTGACGATAAACCTCTGGACTCGTGCTTTAAGATAACACAACGCGGCAAACAGGCATTACAGCCCCGATGCCTTCACAGACATCAGTATCTTTCCACTTTACTAAACTTCTTAGCAGGAGAAGTCATTGTACTAAATGGGTGGCTTTTTTTCCATGCGTCCGTTTGCCGTACAGGCGCCGAGTGCCAGCGTCTCTCTGGGAAAATGTGTGTTGAAAGAGGTGAAGAGGACAGAAACCCAGTCACAGAAGACAGAATAAAATAGATAAACTTCATTTGACGCTAGCTAAAAGCGTTGCAGTGGCAGGAATCCAGATAGATGTAAAGCAGTATCTGATATGAGCACGTAGAGGCAAGCGTCCGACAAGGGACAAATAAAAACCCGAGACTGTATATGTTCACACATACCGGTGAGGTAATGGGAAACAGAGGGCATGTGTGGTAAATATTAACTCAAACCAGGTGAGAGCCACACACTGCAGGCTGAGGGCGTAGAGGTGAACCTGCGGCCCTACTGTTCATATTCATTGTTTTTCTTTTTCTACAATAATAAAACATAACTAGGTCCTTCCTTCTCCCTGAATGCTAAACTCAGGAACTTAAAGGCCATCATTGTCGTCAGAGCTCAAAAAGGAAGAAAATCTTTCAACAAAAGAGTCAGCCCGCCTTAGAGAAGCACCGTTTCCAGGCATCTTTATAAGAAGTGGCCTTTTCAAGCCACCTTCAATGGAACCGAAGGGGATGAAACATATTTTACTCCTCAAGGTATATGGGGCTTTTATCTGGGTAAATTCAGACCCAAATCACAACGAGGTTTAACTACTGACGAGGACTGATTCTGAAGGAGTCCCACAAGTCTTTATTATTATTTGCATTTGATTGAACAACACTGTTGTGTTCAAGGTGCCTGCCTGCTCTGCCGGTGTTACTGATATACAAGACATGTTTTCAGCTTTTTTTCCCACATTTAAAGTGCTCCTTTTAGATGCCGGTCTACAAGGTCTACGATCCTTTAGACGCAGAGAGCTCACTTCATCTCTGAAAGCATAAGGAGTCAGACTGCTGAAAGCACAGTATAGTGTAGCTTTTAAGGGCCTTCTAAGGGCTTCAGATGAGTGAAGGCACTGTAAAGTAAGAAGCAGAGACAGAAAAGCGATATCAAGGTATAAAGTGAAGGGGGGAAAGGAGAAAAAGTGCACCTAAACAAGTAAGCAGAGCCCATCTGATCTGGTCAAGATGCTGCCCGGATAATTGGCTGTGTCAGGGTTTGAAAGTCTCCGGAGTCCTTCACAGTGCAGAACTTCAGAGGGTGCAAAGTCTTCACATGCAAGCTTTTACTCCGGTGTCTCTATCTATCTAAAGGATGCAGTGTACCAATTAACAAAAAGTATTGTTTTTGATGAAGAAAAAATAATGACTTATGCATTTATTTGCCGAAAAAACAACATTGTATTCAGGCTAGAATGCTGATGAACGTGTTCAAATCTTGAAACACACACCACAAATGTCCATGTTTGTAGTTGAACTAGTGAAAAAGTCACTGGGGAAAGTTAAATGTCTGTCCAAAATCATTAAAAGCCATCTTAAGACAAAAGTCACCACTTGAACAACATCATTCCAACGGTTTGACATCTAGAAAAGATTTTATCATTCTTAAACACGCAACTTGCAAGAGAAATGTGACTAAGGCTAGCATGCACACAAACCCACAGACGTGCAAAACTCCGCTTCAGATAGGGTATAAAACCCCACACTTTCAGTTTGCAGCACTTTGCCGCATTTTCTGGAAGTCTGATTTAAACATTACATGCGTGGGGCTTTGTGTGCACTTTCAGGCAAACGCAGCTAGCATCAGAGACACAGTTCCATTGTGACACGTGGTAGCACACACTCCTACACAGTACCGTTCTCTCGGTGTCACAACAGCCTTCCTCTGTTTTTTCTCCCACCACTCGTCTCCCAGCTTTAGTCAGACACTGTGTAGGAAGGGAGGCTTTATTCTAAAAAGCCCCAAAGGTTACAACCTTCGGTATCGCAACACTTTTCAGGGTATTGTTCTCAGGCGCAGAATGAATAGGTGTCCGAAACTTTGCCAAGACTTTTTTTTAAAAGAAAGAATACATCATGGGGGGAAGCCAACATGAGAACAAATACTGCAGCATGTGACTCCCCTCTCTGTGTGTGACATCCTGTTTCTGGTGTGGTGAAGCAAAATATGTCAGGCCCAACGAGATAATTCTAAATTTACCCAGCATGTTCACGCTTGTGCGCACACATTTTGTTTATAATGTACTATTATCGACACTCTATCAATGCTATGAGTATAGGAGAGGACCCAAAATGTCGTTTTTCTGCTGAAAACCTGGACACCTTTGATTAAAAAAAGGATCCCCGTAGCTGGGAATACTGTTTGCAGGCCTTCTCCAGGCATAAAACATGTTACTCACCGAGAGTCTCCACAATGATTTAGCTTCAAGTGGAGTCCCTGCAGTGTAGGGTTAAACTGTATCGAGGCTCACACTGTTATTGGTCCCCAGCTTGCAACTACTTCTGTGGTTCAGCAGAGCAGAGAGAAAATGATGGAAATGATGGTCAGGCCATTCACCGAGCCCAGATTACAGGGCGCAGACAATTTAAGCAAAGAGGGGGAAGATTTAGTGGCTCTGCCACTGATAAATGTTTCGATATGGCTCCCTAATGTGGCAGAGGATATACACAAATGTAATCGGGGTCTCTTATGCTGTGAGGGAGTAAATGCAGTAAATCAAAGAATTTCATGCATACTAAACAGGACACACAAGGCACAGTGTGTGGTCTCTGGATTGATGAGAGCAGGAATAAAATTCTGCATGCTGGCAGAGACGGACTGCAGAGAAGTTAATGTCTTGATCTTGCGGTAAATATTGAAATAAACTTGAAATAAAGATCTTTTTTCCGAGCCAGCATATTTGCGGCTTTAAGCACATTTCGTGTCATTCGAAGAAAGTCTTACCTTCGTAACAAAACAAACAGGCTGCACCCCCCCCCCCCCTTTCCCTGGAAAAAAAATTAATCCACCTCAGATCAGTAGATGAAACTAAGATTAACTTAGCGAAAGGAAAAAAACTAGAATGTGCAATTAAATCAAACCTACAAAGTAGGAGCCTTGTAATGTGGATTTTTTTTATGTGTTCATAGAAATAAATAAAAAACAAGGTTTTTTTCCCCCCCAGCTGACACAAGTCCATGCTGAGGGAATTAAGGAATGTTCACTTGACTAAAATACTTTAGCGTTCGCCTGTTGCAGCTGATGCTGATAAGCTTCTCGCGCTGTCTGACAGCTGTCAACAACACAGCAATTGGCACAACGCCGGTCCGAAATAGAAACGTGGTGTGGTGTGATACGGTGTCACGCTGCGCTGTGTGAAAATAACACGCAGACGTTTCTCAACTTCAGCAGATCTCAGAGCTGCGAGCAGACTGACAGTGGGATCAGTTTTACTTTCAGTCTTGTCAGTGTCTTTGGGAGATTTTCTGCTGCTAGTTTAAACTGGATTTTTTAAAGTGGGGCGTGTGAAATAATTAGGCCCGGCCTGTATGCAGCGAGCATGCACAACCTTAACCTCAGATATTTAACGGCAGGTCAAACAGCATTTAGTGGATGTTGTTGCGTGCGGGGTGACCACCCAACATATCCTGCTGCTGATGAAGATATCCTGTGGCCGAGTTCACTGATGTTTGTGGAAAAAACATTGGCTTTCACGGCTATTCATCACATTTAACAACATTTTAAACATAGCATGCCTTTAAGCTTTTCCAGGCTTTTCACTGTTCCTCGTTGTTTTGTGGTTGGTTTCTTGGAATTAGAGAGCTATCAGCCACGGCTCCATTTTACTTTCACGTGTGCTCAGCGATACTGAGAGGCCTAGCCTCCGAGCCTGGTAGAGTCGCTCGAGGCAAGTTTCTCACATCAAGGCGTCATGTGGGTGCCAAAGTTTGGAATACAGAGGTATCATCCAAGAGCGAGGCACGGGGGGGGCTGCTCTGTGAGCTCATGGTGGTCAGGGGAGATAGCATCAGGTAATTGGACGGTGGTCCCTGCTCTCTGCTCCATTAAAGTACCAAAGATTTTCAACACTATGACCATAGTCACTTATATAAAACAGTGCCTTAAAAGCTGGACTAATTACTATTTATTTTTCATTGACTTAAGCATGTCAGAAAATGAACCTTCTCTCCTGTGGAGCATAAGCAAATAACAATATGTAATTTAACGGTTGTCCCTCTCGGTGACAGCCCTGAATTGTAGCCACGCTCAGTTTCGTTTTTACGATGCGACAGTTTTGACTCGACATGCGGAGGCATGTGTCTTTTTTCAAAAAGCTAAACAACCTGTTCTGCATCGAACGGCAGAAAACTACAGTCAAAGGTCACAGTATAGATCCCTTAACATGGAAACTGATTTTGACATTTCACAATAGGCTGGGAGGCTGTAATGCATTGAACGTGATTCAAATATATATATATATATATATATATATATATATACTGATTAACAGTCAGATCAGTGTGCAATGGCACTCCACAAGCTGTGCTCCAAAATACATCCACAGGGCAATCTCAGTGATCATGGTTTCCCAAGAAACCCACTTCAATAAACAGAGAAGATCAGAGTGTTTGAAGGGCAAGTCCTCCTGGGTCTCTGCGGTCGCATGCAAATATACAAACATCTGCAATTCCCCCCAAAGAGACTAAAGTTTCTCCAGTATCCTTCCCATGGGAAAGGCTGTGCCGAGATTGAGATGAAACAACATTCCATCCAAACAGGGTTTCCATGATACTAATAGTAAAAGACAGTATGGTAATGTCATGTAGAGAGATTCCAAACCCAGGGAGGCTCTTTAGGAATCAAAGGGATGGTTAAAAAATACCATTTTAGGCCAATAATAAAAAAAAAACAAATCAAAGGCAAACTTGCTCTAATATCTATGTTTGCTGAATTTTACTCCTTTACTTCAAGTCAAACATCGTCCAGGCACAATTTTCTCTGAAAGCTAACATTAATGAGCTTTGATTCTGTATTTATTATGTAACTGATTCATGCATTGTTAATATAAACGCTTTTACTTTCACTTGAAGTCTCTTCCACCCCTTTATCTTAATCTTTTGATTTCAGAAAACCATTTTAAGCTGAAGCACCACTATTTAAAAGATTTGTGATTCACCACCTCAAAGGCAGTTAGAGTGAGTTTTTTTTCCCTCTGTTAATGATCAAAAGGAATTTTTAAAGGACCATCCATGTGATTATTACCAGCAGAAATGTCTGACCCAGTTTTTGTCACTCTGTTGCATTTCATCAAGCGAGCACACACACAGTAATGAAAGCCCCCTTAATCCTGTGTGGATAAAATTGCAAGTGAATTGTACTAATCACTTTGCTATCATATTGCAAATATCTTTGATCTTTGGCAAACAGATGTATGAGTTAATGGATAAAAACATGCTCTTTTTCGCTGGGTGCGACTCAGCAAACCCCCCCCCACCCCACACAACACTTCCTCTGACTGCAGAGCGGATTGGACGGGGCAGTGGGGACACGCTGGGTGTGCCAGCAGAGGAAGCGGCGCTCATCCTGTGCCACCTTCTGCTCTTGTTGCAGTCAGGAAATACCAACATGACCCGACACTGATAAGGACAGAGAGCTGAACCGTGGCCACGTGGTAAACATCGTGAGACAATAGAAAGGACCGTATAATCTGGGTTGGTGTGGGTGTAACGGAGAGGAAGAGGGAGACTGACTCTAGCGCTCTACTTCACGCAACAAGGTGGAATTCTGTGTAAAATGTATGTGGCAGAAGTAAATGGAGCAACCTGTGGTACATCTGAGAGGGATGACCTTTTTAAACATGTCAGTGACATAAAAAAAAAGCACTTTAGAGCTGCTGAGTCTTTCAGAAGCTAAAATGGAGGAGTTAATCACTGTGGAAGATAAAGGAAATCTTGGAATTCGTCATTTACAGGACTGAATTGAAAACAACAGTGAAAACAGGGAAAAGCTGTGATCGGACAACACCTTAAAAGCATTCGATTCTGCTGTGGAAATCACAGCACGTACCATGGAACAAATCTAAGAACTGCATCAGTAAACAGTCAGTCCTTTTATCTCTGAAAGGAAGTTAAAACTCTACTACACAAAGATGGAAAAGATCAAATGAAATGTGCAATTTTTCAACATGATCCAGAATCACTGCTCATGTTCATCAAAGCACTACCAGAGAAATGTACCACTTCTTTTTTTTCTCCATGGGACATAACGCCGCCTTCATAAATGCAATACAGACCTTCAGCATTGCATGTTTGAAATATCCATCCATCTATTTTCTATACCCACTAATGCTAAGTAGGTTGATGGGGGGGCTGGAGTCTATAATAATAACAATAACAATAACAACAATAATAATTATGATAATAATCTAAACATTTTGCGTGGTTTTAAAAGCAGAGAGAATTTGAATCCCAATTTAAGCTTCAAGCAGGTTAACATAAAAGAAAGACGAGTCCTCATTGGTTGGTTTGGAACCATGAGGTCTTTAAGGTTGTAATGAGTACATTCCATTATAAATGTAACTGTGAGAAAATAAAGAGAGACTTTGATAACAAGTAATACGTTCAAATTTGTTGAAGCCAGTCATTTTGGATAATCTGAGAGCTTTTCAGAGAGTTGTCTGGACAGCCAGCTAAAAGTTGCTCTTAGATGTGATAAACATATGTGGCAGAATCTTCTGCATCGCTTTGGGACAGGAAGCATCTGGTTTTGGTAATCTGCAGATGAAAGATAAAAGGAGGTTTCTCCAGAGAGCTGAGTTAAAACACAAATCCTGGTCAAAGATACCTCCAATACTATTTAAAAGATGAAGTGATATTTGAAGGTTCTCCAATAAACAATTAGTTTTCTAATTTGATTTGATAAATTCCTATCAGAGTATAGGGTGCAAATTATTCATAACTGTTTTGAACACACCACACACACACTGCATGTTGCTGCATGTGTGTGTCCTGGCGTTTCATTTCAAACTGATTAAGCAGAATATATTTAACATGACAAGTTGTGATCATTGCCAAGTGTTCAATGCTTTTTCTGTCGATTCCAAATGTATTTACTCCAATTAACCATCCGTGTTTCTTTACTGATTATAAATGATGAAACAGGAATATGGAGTAGAGCTCATCTAAATTCAGACGTTACTGCAGGGGATGTGTTTAGACAGTTGCACTGCTCTCATTTTGGAGAGTGTGAACGCTTTAAATGTAGTTAACATTATCAACATCAACTTAACAGTCAGCCCACATATGCGTGCTCTTGGCCCCATTGAAAAATATGTCAAACATTTTAAGATCCAGTTTAAAATCATTGCTGTGATGTCGCCAGTCCAAATGGATCTAATTTAACGCCTCATTCCGTGAGACTTTTCACAGTCGAGGAGCTCATTTTCCCTAGCTAGTTTGGAAAATTTACCATGACTGTGAACATGCATTTATTGTCAGCCGCTCCATGGGAATTGAGGCAAAACTCTGCTTTTCTGGGGCACTTTGATCATTGAGAACCTGTTCCCCATTTCCTCCTTTTGAACAAACTTTGCATGACTTTGATATTGAGTCTCTGAGCGTTTCTTTGTAGCCCTTGCATCCACTCAGTGTGCAGGATGACAAGAAAATTACAACCCTCCTCTGAAGTTACCATTATTGGCTTAACTCCTCACTTGCACGGTGTTAAAGCTGCATATTGTCCAGTAACACCAGGTTTTCAGCCAGCAGAGGAAACGATGAATATTGTTCAGTGCACACAAAATGCCTGGATGATAACAAAGCAGAATGCTGGTGTTTATGCTTGCTGAGTAAACTTACACATACGATATAATTCTATTAGCACAAAGGTATCAATTTAACTTTCTTCCTCTCTTCCAGTCTAATCATGTTCATTTTGGCTATCTGAGCAAACTGCACTTTTATTTCTTTTCCAGATCTCCGTGCACTTATCCAAACAAAGCCACTGCCAGCTATCTCATGGCAAGGGATTTCCTTACAGAACACTCCCACCACCTCTGCTGACAGCCGGATGATTTAGATATTTCAGGAAATCAAACTTAAGCTCTCGGTTCCGCTGCAATGCAGCTGTGAGCCACCAGAGTCTCTATTTATCCGTCATTTTCAGAGGAATTTCATCATGAAGTCTAGCTTTCAAAACAGCGGCCTTCAAGTGAAAGATTCTCTGTCTGGTCAAGTGATTTGGGTTTTTCCTCCCAAAAGGCCTGCAGCGGTAGTCTCTGTGTGTCACATTCTTAGATTTCTTAAAACTATCAGAAAAGAAGCTTGTATAAGAAAACTTACCCTATTTTCTTCCCCCCACCAGCATGATGTTAAATGTCTCCAGCCGACATTAAAATCCCATTTTTCTGGTTGTGCTCTGCATCTGGTTTCTGCGAACGAGGGGAAGAGAGAAAAGGAAAAATGGGTCTTACAACATAATCAGCTGCTGCATGCTCAGCCCTGACACAGCCTGAGATGTGTTGGCCTTTGTTGACAAGACAACAGAGCGAGTCTTTTCTTTGTTAAAGCTGCTCTCTCAAATGATTTTTTTCGTGAGTAGAAGTAAAGATCACTTGACCTGCACTTATTGTTTATGCTAAATTGAATATTTTCTCAAATTTGATATTGAGAAATTGATCGTGGGCGGGTGTAATATTTCATTAAGCTAATGTATCACTTTGGATTTGAAACATTTATAGAACGAACCAGCCAGAATAAATAGGCAAAGAATGTGCTTTCAGTGTGCTGAGATTAAAGCCTGAGTGGGAGTGGGCCGAGCGGTCCTCTGTGATCCATTCAGGACTGTAAATTCAAGTGTTATGTGTTCCACAAAAAAAGCCCATTTTCTCCACAGTGACCCATTTTCAGGCACATTAGCCCTGTCCTAAAATTCTGCAGAGGAAATTGACCACAGTGCGTTTATTTCCAGGACATCCTCTGTGGTCCAGCCTCGTTTAAGCACACTACCGCTAGCTCTACTTATACCTCTACTTGCTGCCTAAGCTCTTTGTTTCGAGCACAGCTGCCAGGTGAATTGAATTTTCCTTTTCCTAACCTCCTCACAGAGACATTGTTTGAGGCCCGTGAGATGAAAGGGGTTTAATGTTCCCAATCTGATAAGCATGACGGAGAAATAGAGAGTAAATGTGTGTGCGCTGGACCATCTGGACTTATCGCATGTAGATTTTCCTGCCGTCCACATTATCTAACCACTGGACAGACTACCAGAACAATGATAGCCGAGGTCTGTGCGTTGCAGGGCTGTTGTATTGTAAGCACAGGAACTGCTGCTGCTGCTGAAAAGAAATCAGAGACAAAATTACAGCTCACTGTCAAGGCTCGGGATGCCTAAGTGCCTATTGTGTGTGACACAATCTGCGGTGTGCAGAAAAAGAAACAAAGTATGCCGAATATTTCCAGAGAACACACTCCACGACTATAAATGGCGCTTTCCTAATTTGGAGGCTGTGTGGTGTACACACAGTACATGGATGTGGTCCTGAGAACCAGGGGTGGTGGAAACGTTACGGGGACTGCACACATGACCGCTAAATGTCCTGGAAATATGGGATATATTTGCATCAGAGTGCTCATACTGTGCTCATTTGCTCCAACTGTCATGAGTTAAAGTCACAGTCTGACCTCCAGGACAGTAACAGTGTGAAGAATGGTGGCGGCAGACTTTTTCTATTTTGTTCAGACAAAATTACAAGTGTGAAACATCGCCCCTGGCTACAGTTCAGCCTCACAGTGGAAACTGCTCCTATCTTTCCTCCTGAACTCTGTAAAAAGAGATGGTCACAGTTTGGATGAAAAGGAGTGATGGCTGAGTCTCCGTCCTGTGTGGAGACCTTATAAGATGGTCCAGGCTTTTGGACTTTTTACTGAAAGTTACAGCTGGTGTTCACCCAAAGGAAAAGGAGGGAAAACAAGCTGTGGCAACATTTAGGGAGGCCATCTTGTGAAATAGGCTTCTTTTCACCTTTCTGGTCCCCCTCAAATCAATGTTTCTCAGGCCGTTTGGCCAGTTTTCAGGACAGCAAGTGAGGAGGAAATACTGTCACCTCTGCTCTCATCAGATACAGCCTCCCTTCTACAATGTTTTCCTTAATTTACTTAAGGCTTCTTGAAGAATCGTTATTGGATATAAAGAAATCTTTGTAAAAATCAATTTCCGGGCATTCACATTTGATTAAAAATCTAATGAAGACTGTAAGGTAGACTGTGTCTTGTATAGACTGTATATGACTTAACAGCTGTGTTATATACATTAAGGTAAATAATAAGGTTATATACATTAGGGTAAATACAAATATTTATCTTACCTTTTTTGCTGTGTTTTAATAATGTGGATTTCCATCTGCCATGTTAGTTTATTACAAAAAGATCTTGAATTCACAAACAATCTCAATAACGAGCATTGCTCTAATTATTGCTTAACCCATGAAGAATAAGACTGAAAGTTAATGTTCTATCAATGTCCCAGACTGGTTCATGAGACATCTGGTTACTTAAGATAAAAAAACAAATATAGCCAGTTTACACATGTCTGTGTGATAGCAGATCATCAAACTCTAACAGTAAAAAACAGATTTAGCTGGTAAAAAATGATGCTAATGTTAAACAGTCTTCCACATGCACTGTGCTCAGCGGCCAGCAGGAGGCAACAGCTGTTGCTGCAAACACAATAAAAGTAGAGGAACATGATGGTGGTCTAGTGGGGGACCCAAACCAAACAAGATGGGATTAGAACTATAAATTATTTCTAAATTATTCTCAGCAAAAACAAAGGTGCTGCTGTTTCAGGGTTTTTGATTACGCTGCGAGGCAGCCACCAGGACAAGAACAACAGGGGAGGAAACAATAATGAGGGTCTGACATTGTACAAACACAATCAAGGAAAATGTGTGTTGGCAATGACGAACACACAGCAGGCGTGCGGCAATCAGCAAAGCGGGGTGAGGTGAGCCGCAAGAAAAGAAAGCAAAATGTACCGAGGAGCAAGTTCAACAAAACAAAACAGGATGTAAAAAGTGAGTCAGGAGCAGGAGATAAACAGAATATACTCCAATAAAGAACACACTAAAGCTGTATATCCATCAGGGCAGTGCTAACCAATCATAGTATATTATTTCTGTGCTACTTAGTTTTATCATGCATTTATGAGAGACCAAGTCGGGATGGACACAAAGTTCTGAAGGGAAATCTTCAAAAAGAGCGGGTGACGTCAAGGTGGCTACATCATCCTCTTTCATGGTCTACAAAACCTGCCAAAAGGGAAGAAGCAGCTCGATGATGTACAGGAATAACACCAGCCCACCGTTCAACGTGAGCAGAGCTGCATCTGGCAATTTCTGTTAGTGTGTGAAACTGTCCCTCCCATAAAAGGACGAGCCAGATGTGAGAAAATAAAACTGTCAGACAGACAGAGCTCAAGCTTCCTTAGCTCTCTTCTTCAGCCTTTTATTCAGAACCATCTGCAAAATGTCTTTGTGCATTGACAACTCTCAGCGAGTGGCAGCTGCGTGTCAGTGGGGCGAGAAGAAAACGCTCATACTCTGACAAAGGCCAAATCAACAATGAGTTGGATGGTGTTCTTTTCTGTTTTCCTTCAAAGCTCACAGTTTTTCACATCCTTCCAGGGTCTTTGATACTAGACTTACTGGTTACAGATCTTTAATCGAGTATTAAGTATTAAGGTGTAATCAAACTCTCTTATCCATCACACGCAAGAAAAACAGAGTGAATTTTTCAGATGTTGGAACACTTTCTGGAATACAAAACATTGTAGAATTTAATTACTTTCAAGGATGTGCCTTTTTTTTGTTCTCTATTCCCAACTTGTAGACTTTTACAGACTAAACTGAGGCTTGTCTGGTCTCCATTAAGCCTTTGTGTCTGCAGTGACACACAATGACTTCAGAGAAACTAGATACATATGTAATATATAATGTCACACTCCGTGACACTCTGACGCATCCAGCTCTCATCTAATGAGGCCCAGAACTCCAGATGTTCCGACTGCAGCAGCTGCCCGATGCATCCATCAAATAAACTACATGCCAGCCCTGTGTGCTCTCGTCCTCTGAATCTATCCGTCTTTTTTATGAAATCTTTTTGTAATGTCATGGAAAAAGGGGAAAAAAAAAAAAAAAGAAGCAAGGAATGTCCTGGCATTCTAAAGCAGCATCATTAGCCACAGTGAAGCCCTTTGCATGCTCACTTCCAGCCCCGGCCTACACGTCTTAATCTTCACTGCTGTGTACACTTGTTGTGGGGCTGGTGCCATGGCAACCAGGCTGCGCTCCGCTAAACCTTAGCTATGATATCTAGAGTTTCCGAGAAACACACACACACACACATTTGGGCCAAAGGACCAACAGGAGGAAAAGCAATAAAGAGAATCATTAATGTCAGGGCAGCTCCTAAAGCAAACACGGCGCTTCTGCCGAGCTCTGCTGGGGCTGGTCAGGGATAGTCCGCCTTGTGATGGTTGTCCCTTTTTCGCACATCATTATCCATTTACAAACTTAAACAGGGGATAAACTGCATGTCAGAAAACAGGCCCAGATCTTCACAAACAGCAAAATATATGATTCAGTTTCGGAGAAGCGAGCCGAACTGATTACGGCTGCATAGCTGGGCACGTGTCCAGACACATGGAATAAAACAAGTACACAACATTTTCTTCAGAGAGAAACTCCCTGTTAAAACCACAGCTTAGATGTCAACAGATGAGTTATTCTCTTTTAAACACTTTTTCATCCTGTGTCAAAGCTGCTGGTGGAGCTCCAGCTATCACAGTTTGTATCAAACGATTCTTTTGTTTCACAGCTAATTAAAACCACTCACATGACATCACAACTGGGTATGTCATCTGCTGTTAACATGAGTCTTACATAAGAAAGAAAAAATTAAATCGAACAAGAACTCACAAAAACTGGTAAACCGAATAAAAAAGATACAAAAGTAAACTTAATGAAGAATATAGTTTTCTAACAAGAAAGATAGTCTCTCTTGAACTTAAATCCACTGAAAGGTTAGTTTTTTTCCTGTTTCCACTCCAGCCAGACGCTCAAGGTGGGGGTGTTGCTTCGCCAGCTTCACTGGAAAAAGTTTTTCAAGGGAGACAGGACCAGATTGTGTAAATTCAGAGACAGTTAATCTCTGCTGATGTCTGCTTAGCTGTGCTTTGTCCTCAGGCCCCGCACGCCGTGGCTGCTGTAGGTTCCCATGCAGGCAGCCGGTTATGTAAAAGTGATGTCATACTCTCGTAGATTTCGTGTGGACCGGCGTCATTCTGAAATATAAAAAAAATGAAAAAATTACACACGAAAATGTCGACACGCATGCAGGCTTGACCAAAAAAGTTGGCCCACGCAGACACACACACACACACAGCACATGTGGGAGTGCTTAAGAGATTCCGGGCCCCACTCTGACTTCAGCCTCACCTATATGTTGGGCTTCTTTGTAGTTCAGCGGCGGGTTAGTCTGCCGCAGCCATAACACGGCTAATGTACCATAACCCTGAGGAGATTAGAACGCTTTGTGCTCGACTCCGAAAACACATTACTGAGTTTGGTAAGAGGTGTGTGAGGTAGAGGACAAAAATGGGCATCTTTGAAGCGCTGTGCGCCCACTTAAATTGTGCATGGTCCGCTGTAAGTGTGCATGTGTGCTGACCCAGAATAAGCAGCGCTCATTTCTGTGCTCCACTTGCAGTTCGCAGTCCTTTTGCAACTTAAGTCGGAACCACTCCAGCGAGTCAACGCCGAGCTTCCACAGACTCAGACGGAGTGGTCGCGGTGTATTTATAGAGTGGTATTTCCCCCCGCTTGTTTCGCTCAAACAAGCCCACCTTCCATTGTTATTCTCGCTGGAGACGGCATGCCATTTGTTTCTTTACGCACCATTCTTTCATCAGGTGTTCATAACATGAGGGCAAAGGGTCGTCCAGCCGACAGATGAAGTGAACACGGAGAGAGATTAGCATAAAATCTGAACCCGCCGAAACACATTTTGGAACAGGTTCATTGGTGGTGGAATTTGCAATGCAAAAAAGACTCACAAAAAAGTTTTAACATGTTCTCTGTTAGGTATCGCCTTCACAGAAAAATCAATCGCGTTGGTCACTTGTAATAACTAAAGGTGTTCCTTCACATCGTATATTTCCTAACACATGGGGGTCACATCTGGACGGGCAGTGGCGTGTTGAAGTTTTTTTTCCGAATGCTGGAGCTGTGTTTTATTGCCTTAAATGCTGGTGGCTTACCAGTACGCTCATCCCATTTCCACAAATCAGCGGTGCCGAGGGGCCTGGAGCTGGTGACCGGAGCCTGTGTGGTCCTTCCCCGTTAGCAGAGGGTTGTTTACCCACCTGCGTGCTGCTGCGGGGGATCACCTCACTTAGCCTGGAGGTGATGGGGAGCTGTTAGAGCCTCATCCGGCTGACCTGGTGCTCAGATGGGCTGCTCGTGTAGCTTTTCCCTTTGCTCTTTTGCCTTCTGATTTACTTTTGCACTCCCAAAGCCATAAATGTTGCACGGCCTTGGAATAGTGTTCCTCGCCTTGCATTAACTTTTCATTTCCCCCCTGAAACACAGAGGAAGTCTGACTTGCTTTATTACATATTTGTACATCATGCAGAGGACCCACTTTGGGTTTTGCATGAGTATGAGCGTCAGCTTTGGCAGAAAACAGTTTACATTATGGCATATGGATCAGTCTTGAAGAAGTAGCCCGCCTGGACCAGCTGAGCTGGACTGTAACCGCCATTATTTATGTTGCCAATGTGGTGGCGTAGCTGTGGGTGGATTTGAAAAAAAAAAAGAGAATGCAGTCACCCTTACAGAGACCCTGACAACTCGAGTCCTTTAAACCACAAAGAGTGCTCAGCTGGTCCATGAAAAGCTTTTGTCACACATCTCCAACTCTAAGAAGAGCCGCTTGAGTCGTGGGAATTTGAATTCCTCCCTCCTTTAGTCCTAATATCTGCTGCACGAACACGTGTGAATGGCTTTTTTTTTGTCGTTTTGACTTGCCAGAGAACAAAGGGCACGTGTGTTACCAAGCTGTGATTCAGTGTGCATTCTTTTCGCTTTTTAGTTGTCACTCACTGACACCAGTAAGGCTGTTACCAGAAGCACAAAGAGGAGAAGCTCGCACCACATCAGCCATCGTGGTGAGCGTTCATTGTGCCCGTCTCAGCTGCTTTTTTGTCCGACAGATTTGTAACACGAGGGTCTCATCAGCACAGTCACGAGCTCTCCTCTGGCTCTCAGCGAACACCTGCTGGCATCAGCACGCCGAGAGCCAAGCTGGACTCCCGTCACAGGCCCACTGTTGTGCCACCTGGGTAACAATGGCTCCTTTGCAGCAACTTGTATCTCCAGGGATACAATTGTTCCCCCTCATGTCGTTTAAAACTTCAGCCGGCTTTGGCTGCGCTCCCAATTCCTGCAACACAATGATGATAATTCATCACGGGGATATTGAAACGGAGCTGAGGCCTGAACGGCCGCGCTGCCACACGGCTTTGTGTCGTGCACGAGGCACAAGACGTCCATGCTTTTCATTCCGTCTGTTTTTAGCCTGAGAAACACCTCTGGCAAAGATGTTCACACCTTGTTTCCTGACACAAGTGCATTAATAAGTGAGGAGATTACAAGCTGCAAGTTAAAGGCAATTTGTACGCCCTGGGGGCAGAGCTCGGTCAACAGCCAACCAAAATTCACCCATTAAAAAAATCCAAACTGTTGTCCAGCTGATATCACCAACAGATCACCAACGTTTTGATAATTCATCTTAATGGAGGCATTCACATGGAATCTTGTTTCTAATGACTTGATGAGTGTGTGTCTAATAGCATACTGTCTTTGGCAGCTAAATGCTCCACCATATTTAAAGTCTAGTCACTGAGTGCTTCTGTGCTTCTAGGAGCGGGTTGAGTACAGCGTGTTTATTGAGTTGTTTGAAAAGCAGGAGATGAAAAATGTTTCATTCACACTGAGGAAACACAGAGTGTGGAGATACTGTATACAACATCACAAGACAATGAATAAGGTTAAACAGCAGAGTGTGTTGTTATTCTGAAACTGTCCTACATGACCGATGTCAGTGCTCAGATATGAGACCAGATTACAATTAGTCTGGTTCCCACACAATGTAAAGACAGCCTAAACCTGAACAAGGGAGTGTGGAAAATCTGGTATATAAGTATATATATATATATGTATGTATTATTAATGTATAAATAGATTATATGTAGAAATAGGAAGAGAAAGAGGGAGAATAATTACCCAAATAGATGATGGTAAAATAGAAGATCATAGTAGGTCGGGGGGGGGGGGGGGGGGGATATGTCTAGAGAATATTTGCTTGTGTGATAAACCTTTGCAAATCACATAACCTACAACTACTCCCATCAACTCACCTGTTATCTCTCTTTCTCATGTCTGTCAGCAAACCAGATCCCTCTGACCTGATCCTCTGCAGCCATTTTTCAAACCCGGTATTCGTCTCAGTCTTTTTGAGAAACACGACTTGTAAGACACGAAAAACAAAAAGCAGAACCCCTCCCTCCTTCTTCCAGTTGGAGCAAAAGGGACATAATGTATTCTTGATCTTGTTTTTAAATTGCGGGGAGACATTTTCAAATTAAATGTTGGATCCTTGACTGAATTGAAATGTTTCCTCCTCTGTTCATGATCTACTTCCAATAAATCGTAAGAAAGTCGGCTCGGTAGGCTTTGGATAGCCAAGCTGAAAAACAGAGGGTACAATAATGATCACATTCAGCGCATCAGGGACAAGGCAAGAGAGGGGTATTTGTCAGGATGTGAACAAGACAGTAGTTTAGCCAGATGATCCAAACCAGCACTTTTACAGGGGAAACAGAGGCTGATCTGTAATTGCACAGGAAGAACTTGTTGTGTGTCTGTGAATGAGTGAGGGGGGCGGAGGCAGAGCTGAGGCCACTCCACAAGCTGCGCGAAAAGGTTTTTGACCTCAGAACATATTCCACATTTGTCTGGCAAATTGTTTTAAATCCAAAACTTTCCGACGGATTTGACAACCAAGTGAAGTGAATACGTTTAAATCTTTACGAACAGAAATGGTGATCAAAAGGACAGACATCTGTCGCAGCAAATTAGCTTATCTCAGGTTTTCGGGAAATATTGAAAATATGTTACTCATGCAATAATGTCTCATTAGTTTACGCACACAGTAAAAAAAAAATCTGAATCATGCATTTTTCTAATGAGAACCTCCTGCTTGGTTTCTTGTAATGAGCTCTACAGGCCCAGTGCTGCATTGACATGTTTTTTCTTTCATGTTTGGCGATTATCTATTTTTCAACAATCCCTCTTGAGCAGGTTTTTTTTTTTTTTTAAACCTATTGCCCAGCACTACAAATACTCTCTTGGGTAATTATTTCTCTCTTGTGTAGCATGTGATGTATGTTCTTGGTTGCTGACCGTCACAAAGTTGTGATTGGATACAAAATCCCTGAGTTTGCTTCTGGAGGCTGCGGGTCATAAAGGGCCACACTTCCAATTAAGCCAAATTTAATTGAAGGCCCAGTTTAGACTGACCTGCAACGAAATGAGTTGTGTTCAACTTGCTGGGTGGTACAAAGTCAACATCCCAGAGGTCCGCGCACATCATTTGTCTGAGGCAAATTGATAATCTTTACTACCTAAATAATGGTTGTGGCTAATTACTGCTGCTTGTTTTGCACCACACAAGTCATGTTTATTACATCAGGACGATTAAGAGAGTGCGGCTCCGGCGATTACGTCCCCTTGATTAAGATATGTAGGGCAGAAAGATTACGAGCTAATTAATGTGCAGAATTGTTTTCGACATTGTCATGTACTGTGTTGGATTACGTATGGTTAATTTGGGCGTTAATTACAGTGCCGAAACATGCAGATATTTGCCAAGTGGAATTTGCTTTAAGCATTCCTAAAAGAGCATGTAAATACGCATCAATTTGCATACAGTCAGACGGATACATTTCATACGTGCACACCTTTTTCCGCCTGATCTGTGTAAATATTCAGCAGATGGCACGTAATCGAAGAAAAGGCTGATTGTGTTGTTGTGTTTACCACGGTGGAAGATGTCCTTGATCTATATCCAATGTGTGGATGTGCTGTGTGTGCGCTTGAGGGGAGAGACGGGTCCTCATTTCTCTGTGAAATGCACGCATGCACACACACACACATACACACACACACACACACCAGATAACATCTGTGTTGGTATGCTGCACCCTTGTGGTGCTCAGCTGCTACATCTCTATAAGCCCAGATAAGGAGGCCGCTTGGCTCCGAGGGAGTGAGATTGAATCTGTGGCATTTCACTCGATAGGATCCCACAGCATTTTCACAGCCTTAACAGCTATTTACTGTGAAGTTGAGGAAAATCGCGGCTCCAGGAAGGGTCTCATGGAGAAGGAAGAGATTTTTAAAATGCTGCATGCGCGCAGCATCGTCTGGTATCTGGGCTGAGCTCTGATGTGCGGAGCCACACTCTGGAAGATGATGCAACGGGGGAGCGTCAACCCTTGACATTCAATCCGAGTCCACCCTTCAAGTGTTTTCTATCAAGCCATCTTGCAGAGCTGTTCGTGTTACTTTGATCTTGTTGAGACGTCTCAGGCAGTGCAGCTGTAGTATCGACTGTACACGCGTCCAAGGAGGTGACAAGGACAGCCATTGATTTGGCCTAAATGAGAGTGAAGAAGATTGATTGCCATTGATCCACTTCTTCCTCCGGCGGAGTCCCACGTCTTTGATTACGTCCACTTTATGCCTAATCAAATGCACATGAGCTGCGGAGGGGGAAATCCTATCTCAAGGTTCTAGTACCATTTGAAAAGACTGTAATTATGAGAAGATGAAAGAGGCCAAGGTGAAGGCGCAGCAGGTGCCATCGGCCCCGGTGATAATTGCAGGTTTCTCTCTGGCTTCTCATTTCACTTCTGACATACAGATAATAGGCCATAAGGACCATTCCACGGTGTGTGTGTGTGTTCTTTGCGGGATTAATCATAAAAGAAAGCAAGTCGTCATAAAGCGAGCTTTTGAGAGACAGACTGAGAGATAAGCACACTCCTTGCTGCTTTTTTCCCACAGTTTTTTTTATTGAAAGCTTCATCAGAGAGAAAAAAAAAACAACTCATTAAACCCAAGTCAAATCCTAACATCCACAGATGTACAGATAATTTCTCAAAGATCACACACACTGAGCAGTGTGTGCGAGGCGTGACCGTGTCCTCCTCGATGCTGAAACAGGGAAAGGTGGAAAAAAACAAAGAAAAACAACCAAAAGAGAAAACCCAACACAAAAGAAATTAAAAACCGCTCTGCTGTCCTAATAAATAGTTTCTTGATTTTTTTTTTGTTTGTTTTTGTTGTTTTTTGTTGATTTTTTTTTGGAAATGTGTCCCATTTTTGTGCTGGCTATCTTGAAATAATTTCCTACCGATTGTTAGATTCAGTACTTTTTCAGGGAGACGTTTGAACTCCTCATGGGCTGTGCTGGCTGGACCTCTGGGGTTGTGTAGCCAATCGATAGCGCTCATCAAAGGTGGACCGACGCGTCAATTAAAAGCCCAGGACCATGCTGTAGTAGGGGGGGGGGGTTGTTTCGGCAATTTTCCCACTGCATTATATGTGAGTGTGTGAAAGTGCTGGTCTGCGATGAGTTATTGAGCCGCCGCTCTCCTTGACAAAAGGTAACTCTGAGCTGCTGTTTCCCAAACACACAACGGTCAAAGTGGGGCGGCTACCAAAGCAGAGCCTGACGCGTTATGAGTGTACGACTATGACGGTGTGGTGGCAGTGATCTGAGGACAGGAGAGAGAAGGACAGACTGAGAGATCGTTTTTCTATCTAAAGGCAGTGGAATAAGCATCTCGCCTTGAGAGACTCACACACAGGATGTAGAGCCTCAGGATGTGTATCTCATATTGACAGTCGGTGAAGGAGAGTTCCAAGAAGATCAGTCCCGCGGAAATAAGTGACTGAACAGAAGGAAGAGGTTGTATTTTACAACATCTCATCTTAAATCTCCCTTTAATCTGCCCTTTTTCCTTCGTCGGATAGAAGACGGGCCAAAAAACTCACAGCTGATTGATGAATTGGGGCGTCAGGTGGAGCGAGATTTACCGAAGAACTTACAGTCACATATTCAGCTTTAAGATATTGAAATATGATTGCATAAACTTTACTGCAAAGACTACCTTCCTGTCTCTTGAGAGGATGGACTGCAAATAATAGTGATCAGCAATATGCACTATTTGCCAACAATCTGCTCTCAGCATTCAGCAGGAAGAAATGGAACTATGATCCAAAGACCTATTTTCAACAGCGCATTGAACAAACTGTTTCTCGCTAGTCTTGCATGTTTCTGCACGCTCAAGCATGGGTCACCAAAAATGTCAAAGGTAATGTGAGAGAGCATTGTTTCTAGCTGGGAAGTACAGGTGCAGCTACAGGGATGAGCAACAGACTGCATTCCTGTGTTTCCCTCACAAGCCAAAAAGGAATAATGATGTCGACTTGAGGAACAAGTAAACAAAGGACATGCAAACTATGAAAGGATGGACAAAGATATGTCAGTCAAAACCGAAGACTGTGTGAGATACGACATCAAGCGCAGATGTTTACACAAGGAAGAGAGTGTGCTGTTGTGATGGGAAAAGAAAGGAGGGGAATACTCTCCTAATTAGTGGGGGGGTCACATAAGTCACCTCACTGAGACCTGTACAGGAAACAAGCCTGGACCACTTTTGCCCCGCAACAGGACTTAATGATCGTCCTCCATTTACACACACCGTTTCTTTTCTCGGCGTGGCTGGCTCCTGTTTTGTGCTGACACATGAGCTGACTGGGGGCAGATTTCTGTTACAGCCTCCTTAAAATTGCAGACATGCCCTCTGCAGACTACCAAGAAGGCATTTGTATTCTGAAAAGGTACATCTTACCATTGTGCTATTAGGAAAAAAGCCATTTCTGTTTCGTGGGTAATCTTTCTGATCCATGTAAAAATACTGGTAGCAAACACCTGCTTTAAAATCTTTTTCTTTCTTGAATCTCCATTAGAAAATAGAGCCGATGTTCTTTGTTGTGCATTTTTTTTCTCAATCTCTTGGCTATTTGTAATCCCATTTCGCATTTCGCCATCGCTACTGAATCTCACGGCATTTATATGATGCTCTGCTCTTTGATGTGCAACCTATGCATTATGAGACCTATTAGGTATCAAATGATCCTCTGTACTACAAAACAGCAGCTGTAAAAGTCTGGAGAAGTCGGTTTTAGCTATGCTGGATTCATAACCTTGCCAAAAGTTGAACTATTAACAAATACAATTCTTCACACAAGCACATAGAAACATACATACTAGCTTAACACTGGTAAGTGTTGGTAAGTTAAAGTGTAGCAGCTCTGTTGTTTTACCAGGACACTTAAAATGTAATACAGTAAGTACAGATGATCAGTGTTGGCACATTGAGCTAGCCTCATCCCCCCACCCCCACCCCCCCACCCACCCCCACATATACAAGATGTTAAATCCTTCAGCGCAGGCAAGGCTTTTTCACTGGTAGATAAGAGCTAATAGTAGCTTTGAGGCAAGTGAAAGCAGATGTTGACTGGCAGATCGGACGGATGAAAAACGGACCTAAGTTGATTTGACTGGATAACAAACAGCTGGATGGAAAGCTTCATGACACATGGCCTCTGACCTCCGTTGGCAGATTGAAGACAAGAATCGGTCGGTTATCTGTTTTGACTGACGGAGACAAAATGAAAGTATGGCTTTTACAGTTCACTTCATGAACCTGTGTGCCTGCTTCTTTTTTGTGTACTGTCACGTGAACGGAGCCAGTTCTGGGCCAAATGATCAACAGTGGCTGGCTCATCAAAGATCACTGAAAACAGGACAGCAGCGTCTTTAGCACCAGTGAGCATATTCAATATGTCGAAGTATGTCTTTGCACCTCCGCCAGCTCTTCCGTGTGCTTTGCTTTAGTAACTATTACACAGATAACGTGGAATCATTTGGAAGCTTTGTTAAAGGCACTCGATGTACAGTTTGATTGTTACGCACCAACATCGCAATGCGAGTTGTTCGTAATGTGCATGCCATCCGTCGCACTGCATCTGAATGAGTCACATGAACTGAAAGAGTTCACTGGCAATTGTCACCAAACAAAAAGCTCCCTCTGTCAGGAAGAAAGAAGTCTTTTGAGGGACACTGGAGTGGATCCTATTGCCCCGGAGGGAGACAAATTGGGCCCGTCAAGCCTCATTGCGAGAGTGACTGAAATTGGTTTGTAGTTCTGCTTCTGCACCACCCAATAAAGACGAGAAACCTCGGAGAGAGTGTGCGAGGAGGGGGGACGAGGCAGGGGAGGACCGTCGGAGAAAATGAGAGCAAAGGAGCCAGCCTTGACCACAGCGTACTAATGGTGCCCGACTGTGGGGCCTTTTTTAGTGCTGTAGCACCACAGTAGGAGAAGAGCAGGAGGGCATGGATGAACAGAAAAGACACACACACACGCACACACACACACACACTGGCGGCTGTAATGTGGGTAGAAATGGCCGTGGTCCCACAGGCAATTTTCTTGGGAGCAATATCAGACATGAAGTCACTGAAAACCTCATGCGGCTCAGAGATGGAAAGACCGGATCAGAAGAGACTGGATGTTTGTGCAACCTGTTGGGATAACGAGCAGTGTAACTGACGTCCGGTGGTGAGGTCAAAGATGGAACTGCCATCAGGATCTTGTCATGTCTGCCGAGGAGCCCAGTTAGCTTCCCCCGGTCTGCACTAGGCAAATGATCAGGGGGGTGTTTTAGGATGCCTCCTTCATATGATATCGGTGATGGGAGAAATACGATGGTGGTCTTGCAACAGTGCAAAGCCTGGCATAATTTACCACATTTCCATCTGAACTATTAACCTCACTGAGATGACAGGCCTACAACGAGCCAAGAAACAGTCCAGTCTGACCCACCAATTGTTTTATCGATTTTTGCGTTCATGAACTTCACACTAATGCAGTTTAGTGGATTGTTGGAAGTCGTCTGCTGATAAGAAGAGGTTCTAGTGTCATCTTCAGTTCAGCCCAAAATGTCCTCAGCCCAGTAGCCAGAGTAAAATGTGGTACTTTACCAATTGTAGACTGAACAGACATTTGATTTGAATAACTGCCTTCTTAAGTCTGGTGACACTTCCAACCCTTACCACAATTACCTCACGAGGACACTGGATTCTAGTGAGATTTCTGAGAGTACACATAGTTACCCAACAAGCTTTTTCCATTTGTGGATAAAAGAAAAAAGTGCTGACTGTGCACTGGCACCTATGACTGACAGTGACAACAGTCACCGATAGCAGCTCCTACCTAAAACAAACCCTGTGCACAGCCGTTTCGGAGCACTGAAGTGATGACGAAAGACGCTTCATGCAAACGGTTTCTACAGACGACAGTCTGGACTGTTCTGTGTGAAGAACCACTAAGCACATCGGGTAAAAATCCAACACAAGGTAAAAAATAGAAACAAAAGCAAAAAAAACACAACGCACAAAGACACGACTCTATATAAAACTTAAATGAGTTCCAATGACTTTTGCTGGTCGATAAGATGAGTAACTTCATGATTTGAAGGACCTTAAAAAGGGTGTTTTGCACTGGCATCTGGGCTTATGGGGCTCTAAACCTGTTGGTTCATTAAACCATCTGCTCTTCAGAGTGAAATCAAGTGCCATAAAGTTTATGCAATCATTGCTAAATATGTCCAAATGAGGTACTGTAGTCTTTGGGACTAAAACGTTGCCTGATACACACAATATGCAGATAATCGGACTTACAACTCATCTCATATCAAATTTACAAAAAACGACCTGTATTGGGATGACAGAGTGATCAATATGAGGTCAAACCGCAGCAGGGAGACTCCCGCCGAAGCTTAGCATCCTCAGAGCTAGTTACTGTAGAATCGAAGAGACAAAGAGACAGACAGAAATCACAAAGAGGACAAAGCTGGATGTAAAGCATCGA
The DNA here is from genome assembly GCA_907169785.1 of Menidia menidia. NCBI lineage: Eukaryota > Metazoa > Chordata > Actinopteri > Atheriniformes > Atherinopsidae > Menidia > Menidia menidia. The sequence continues at coordinate 7,045,479 of CAJRST010005557.1, read as the reverse complement.
CGACCGTGTGACGTATGTGGCAACATTCCCTCGTCTGTGTCCTTTGGATTTCCCTGCAGGATCTGAGGAAGAGGTGGAATGCACCCACACTGTGGGAGAGCCTCATGAGGGGGACGAGACATGACAAGAAAAGACAAAAGGAGGTGCAGGAAGAGTGGCATGTCACACTTTTAAACACTGTCTGATGTCCTTGTGCGAAAGATTACACGTGTAGAATTTAATGTGGTATGCATGCACATACAGTATCTGTGTGTGTGTGCGTGTGTGTGTGTGTGTGTGTGTGTGTGTGTGTTTGACAGCTGGGACAACCGTGACAATCCCGGTGAACAGAACATAGAAAGGATAGAAAGGACTGGTCCGGCCATTAAGATAAAGGAAAAACAAAACAAAACACAACAGCAACAACAACAGCAATATCAACATTAACAACAACAACAACATCATCATCAACAACAACAACAACGAAATTGAACAGAGAAATGAAAAAGAAAAACAAAGCAAAAACAAAATAAACTCTGGTTCAGAGTGTCTCTTTATCTTTGGTATAAAAATGGCCATCCATGGGCTGCATTTGATCCACAACTAGGAAAACTACAGAAATTGTCAACAATTTCTTCTATTGCTTTTGCGCTGATTGGTTTAAACCATAAGCTCCTACTGAATCTACGGTTTTCATTTTACTGCCAGAATTTTTTTTCTCTGTAGTTTTTTTTTGTTGTTTTTTTTTTGCTCATTTTATATTTTCTTTCTCCTCCTTTTTGTTTCTTTTTGCAGTGTGACAAGCAAAGCGGACTAAAAACATCTTAAAGCTCATAAAAAAGGTAAAATGTGGCAGATAAAAAGCACTAATGTCATTGACAGCAACTTTGTCATGTAAAATAATAATGATAATAATAAAAAAAAAAACAGTTCAGCATTTGCAACAGACTGCATCCACAACGCAGCATGTCCTCTTATGTTTTTTCCTCATTGTGAAAAATCTCTTCAATGCTTCACCGCCCCCCCTCCCCGCCCACCCCACCCAGAGTATTCTGTCCCCCAAAACAGACATTTTGTTTACTTCTGACACTTAGTTACCTCTGACATAATTATCAAAGTTTTCTTCTAATGAAGAAAAGAAAAAGCTTTTCTCTATTAAATCTGTACAGCTTATGTGATAGATTCTTTTTTTTTCTCTGTAGAGCAACTCATTCAGTGTCTTGTACCCTCCAAGTGGTCCAAGAGACTGTTTTTCTTTTTTTCTCCCCCAAACGGACGTCAGACTTTAACTCTGTAAAAAGTTTCTGGCGCCCTTGAAATTAAGGCCATGAAGATTCAAGAAAGAAAAAAACACTTTGTTTTTGAATATATCTAGAAAACTAAGATTTAACACTAGAACATAAAAAAGACTGAAAAGAAATTGTAGCTTAATATCTGAGGAAGACAATCTCTGTGTATCTCAAACTTGACTCCCCTTTTTCTAATTACAAAATAAACTTCATCGCCTACCTGCACATTCAACCCTATTTTTTTGGTCTTTGTCTTTTTTTTCTTTTTTTTTCTTTTTCTTTTTTAAATTGTTTGAGAATTTTCTTTGAGAAACTTTTCAAGCTTCAGCTCAGCCCTTCAGGCAGGTTCCCAGACTAAACAATTTCACTTCTTTGCACTGTGCCCAGTAATTTCCCCACATCCCCTTCCTCAGCACTCCTTGCCTCCGTCTTTTTTTTTTCTTGTAGGCCAGGTAGGAAATGAAAAAAGTGTCTTTTTTTTTGGTGCCTGGGCAATCTGGAAGCAATCTCTTTCTTTTCTCTTTTCCTCACATTCACAGTGCAGCCACCCTCTGTCTCAAGGCAACGCTGTCACAGGAACATTCGCTCAGGCCGTTGCTATCTGATGAAAAAAGGAGAGAACAGGAAGGTTGTAATGAAAGCACAATTTTAAAAACACAGAAGTGCAATAAAGCTGACAGCTTGCAGCCCATTAAGGAGTTAAAGTGCTGTAGAAATGACAAGCAAATGACAACAGGAATCTCTCGGTAACTCCAGCCATTTTGTAATAGCACCGTTTCATTTTCAGATCAGCAATACGTCTCAGTGAAAACATCTGTCAAACCAAAATACCTGACAACCTGCCTGACTTTCTCATTCACAAAAGACCCCACAAACTGTGCCAGAACAAACACTCATTCGGGTAATTAGATAATTCAGTGGCAAAAAGCGTGTCTGTTCGTGCAAGTCTGCACCCAAATGTTTGGTTTTTAGAAAAACTGTTCCAGTAGATATTCAACAATACTGAAGATCAGCTTATGTCCAAAAGAAATATATATATCTGATGAAAATAAAGAGAAAGATGAGAGACCATGTGTTTTAAGTAAGATTTACATCATGTTAGAGTCGAGGGAAAACTGAAAAAGCACACCAAGCAAAAAGTTTAAGCACCACATGAGGTTTGAGCCCTCATCACTTTTGCTCTGGCCTCAGACCTTAATGAGCCTGCTTGCTTTAATAGTTGGAAGACTGCTCACAGTCGTTAAGAAAGGCCAGGTTATGCAAGTTTCAAATCTCTATAAACACTTGCTCTAACAATCAGTCATCCTCTGAACAGCTTCCTTCTCTTCTTAAATATAAAAAAACCTCATACCTACAAGGCAGTAAATGGTTGTGGGATATTAGGGAAGTCTTTTCAGGCTCCAACTTTATTCAGTCAAGTTGAAATATTGGGGTAAAAAAAAACAAACTAACAAAAACTTTGTCTCTGTAGTGATTTCCAATAAGCACTGATAGGTTTCGAGAAAAAGAAGGCGCTCAATTTCATTAAACTTTTAACCCCTGCAGAGGATCAATCACGCTTTGGGCTCGTGCTGCAGGCGGACAAACAGGGAATATTTCACTGGCAGGGTGAATAATAGATTCCATTAAATCCTAAAATTGTGTGCAAGTAAACATCAAACCATATTCAGCATGAGTTAACAGCGTCGCTAGAGCCCTCACAATTTACTAACCTAAGCATGATCAAACATCTGTGGGAAGATCACTGAGCGGATCAGGCCAGATACCACCAAAGCCTCTCACTACTACAAGGAGGGATGAAAAAAAAAATCCACAAGGATGAAAATGTTTTTCATGGCTATAAATGGAAAAGCTCTAATGCTTTTCAATGAGTATGTTACAAAGCTCACACAGAATTCTAACATTTTGGTTCAAGTTCCTAGAAAGAGAAGCTAAAAATGTAGAGGAGAAAAGAAATCCACTTCATCTATAACTTTCACAGATCAGATAGTAATTACTTGTGGATACATTGTATTACAGGTAACAAAATAGGGTACAGAGACTGCACATGTAAAAGAAACTACAGAATTTTTTCTAAAAAAAGGGTCTTGACTCATACTGGTGCGTTTTGGATTTATAAAAAAAAACTCACAATGAAGAAGAAACAGAAACTGCCTGAAAGGTAAAATGAAAGGTAAAAGAATCTGTCTTCCTTTAATGCTGGACTTACTTAGACTGGTATGAGTAAGCAGGAACATGGTCGGCAGCACTGTCCACCTGGATCTGTTGCTGCTGGCCAGCCACCTCCTGTGATGAAGGAGCCACTGTCTGGGGGGAGGCATCTGTCACCACTCCCTGGAGGGGGACACACAGCAGAGGAAAAGTCTGGGTCTGGGAACACTGTGAGACTGTATGTAGTAAACTTCCACCTCTGTCTACTTTGGGTTTACATCTGAGCTCCTGCAATACCTGCCTTTCTCCCTCCTTTGCTGCTCTTCCTGAACTTAGTCTGTTTTGCTATCTGTTAAAAAAAATCTGGTTTATCACTTGGAATCAAGGACAAAAGAAAAGGAATGATAAAGTGTAAAATCCACAAACAGTTTCTGTCATCCGCCTCTTTGCATGGGAACAGCCAGCCACAAACTTCATAATGGATGGCTTCGTGCGCTAAATCTATCACAACAACCTCTTAGCTTTTATATGTGTCTAGAATTACTTATTGCCCCCCATCACCGGCTCATCTCAATCACCTTTAACAAGCTTTCAAGGATAGGCTGTCCGGTCCATACATCAGCCCTCAAGACACCGGCTGATACGGTGATCTACGCCCCGCTGCCGGGGCTGGCACCGCCAGGGCCGTGGCCGGGATGAAATAGGTAGACGGCGCCGTGGGCTACACTACGACTGCATCCCTCTTCCCCATCCCACTCCCTCTCGGAGAAGACAGCGAGTTTCTGAGGACAGCGAGTCAAAGAGGCAGACGCGGGGAGAGGAGGAACGACTAATGGGTCTGTCAAGGGAAACTGTCATCGTTGGATGCTTGCGGGCTAACCAGAACTCCGGGGCTGACGGATGCACGCGTTCCAGCTACCTACCGGCCTGAGCCAGCTGTGGTGGTGGTGGGGGGGGGGGGGACGGCGCTGCCGGCACTGTGTCTCACTTCAGCTCCTGTCATCTGATACACGACTGATAGTCCATCTGAATATGAGCGCGCAGTCAGCCACCAGACATCTGGTCAGCTCTGTTTGCCGGCCGGCTCGCTTTCCCCGCCCGCACGCCGTCCTACCCGCCCGCTCTTAGCGTTCATCATTCCCAGAGCCGGACTGCCCGTACCTGCCAGGCGCTCAGAGACAGCCGCCGAGAAAAAAAAGTCTGGGCTGAACTTGAAATGTCTTTCCCAAATACTATAAAACTTCTGACTCATCCTGCTTTGCTTGCAGTTTTGAATCCCCGCTATTTCCCAGAAGTGCCAGGCAATTTGTTTAAGGGGAATAAGACAATTTTCCACGTTTCTTCAAATGCACTCTGTCAATTTAATGACTGGTTTGGTCAATAAGAGATGGGGAGCAGGAACAAGTGCTGGTTGGTGAAAGCGGTCAGAATTATAGTCAATCCAAAGATGTGTATCAATCAAATCCTGATATCTGCTGTGGGCATGCGTTGGTTTCTTACTTCGACAGGGACGGCTGTTGGAGGCACAGGAGTGTACTGGGGAATGTAGGTCCCTTGCATAGGCGCCGCGGCAGCAGCAGCAGTCATGTACTGAAACAAACACAAAAACACACAATCAAAAAACATCCATGCACATGATAATTACTGCGACGCTCATCACAATTACAAATCCCACTCTCGCTTTAGACCAGCAGCACTGATCATCAAACAGAGATCGAAATTCCCTGGAACACTCGTTGTGAGTAGGTATTACCGGAACTGGAAAAGGGAAGGCTGTTGTGCCCTGAGCGTCCTTCGGAGGGCGCTAAAAGAATACATGTGCGCGCCGTGAGGCGGTCAGATAAGCGGATGTAAGGGGGACATAGGAAAAGGAGGAAGAGGAGATGTCCCACTGTCCCAACAAGACTTCACAGACAAGCCAATGCGCAGGGTCACAGCTGAAAAGGTTAAAAAGAAAGTATGGTCCAAAGGGAAGAGGGAGAGAGGGAGGAGAGGAAAAAGCAGGAGGTCTGTTGCCTGTGGCCTATATTCCTTTAGTCATGCCAGCCCCGGCTTTTAACTGGTGCTAGCCTCTGTGATGGGTATTTTACAGATGTGACACAGGTTTGGTTACATGACAGCCAGAGGGCTTTCACATGCAATATGGATGAGGACACGCACTTTGTGTGAGCTTTCTTCTGTAACTTGCTGTGAAAAGAGAGAGGTGGGGGGGACTTGCCACTATGTGTGCTCGGTTTTAATTAGCACATGCCCGTGCATTAAAGATGAGGTATCCGACGAGTCTGTCCAGCTGTGCACGTAAATATGGCCGGGCTGTGCCGCCCGGTGAAGGACGCATGCACATTAAACATCCACATTCTGGTGCCTCTGTGTGTGATAAAAAGATGGACAAACACAAAGAGGCTGGAAACGCTAATGTTGCAGCGCAGCTCCAGCGGATGTGAGCCCAGATAAAAGCCAACAGGCTGCCTCCCATCGGCTTCCTGCTGCCTTCCGGACCGAGGGAAAAAAAAAGGAAGAACAATCCCTTTCTTTGGTTGTATTTTTTCCTTTTGCCTGTCAGTCGGCCTGCCAGGGGTAAGGAGCGTGGTGGCGGTGAGCAGTAGGAGGCGGTAATGGAGGGGCTGTGCTGGACTCAGAAGCCTTTCCTTGGCGACGGGCCCGGCGGTGCTGGTGAAGTGTCATTACCGGCAGCGTTGCTAATGGATTGGGTACGGCTCCACCGCTCACCGCTAATGAGAGCAGCTAAAGGCCATGGACATGGGTGATTAACTCCCCCACCGCTGCTACACAGAGCCAGGAGGATGCCCTAGGATAGATGTTAGTCTGTGTTCGCATGCGAGTGTGACCATGTGGGTCTCTGTGTGTGACTTTAAGGTTATCACACCTCCGGGGCTGTCAGTCTCTGGACAGGGTGAGGCAGCATTTCCAGACCTCCTGACACATTACCACACTACCTCTCCGTGTCATCCCTTCTTCCCTCTCACCTTCCTGTCACTCCCTCTTTCTTACTCTGTCTCTTTCAACCCGCCGACTTCTAAAAGGGCCTATCAGATTGTTGGAGTGACCTTCTGCCCGCTGAACTGAAAACCATGCATACAAATTCTGCTCGGAACTTAAGGTCTCTGGCTCTCCACCCCATTAACTTATTCAGCCAACTCACCTGTGAGGGCTGCATGAAAGCAAATAAAGGAAAGTAAGAGATAATTAGCCAATATCACAATCTCTCTGTGACGGGGGAAGAGTGTCCATTTGAAATGTTATATTTCTCTGCAGAACTGCAAAAGGAATTTAAATGAGATTTAACACGAAAATTTAATACGGTTTTTTCCCCCCGCCATCCACAACCATTAGTTAACCTATTTAATGTGGCAGGTCGAGCAAAGGATATTTCTTCAATTGCCTCCGTAGCAAGTGAGGGCTGGGACCTCCGAACGGGTTGCCATAGTGATAAAGATGATTTTTGTCCAATTTGAGCTCCTTTAATACTTCCTTGTCCATAGTCCAGGAACAACTTTGGGTAATATGAAGCATCCTTAATTGGCCATAAATGGTGTTTCATCTCACAGTCACGCATATACTTCTATGCTCACGCACACACACACATACACATACACACACACACACACACGTACACCTGTGCTGCTGGCAGATGGCGTTTGCGTATGTTTGATGAACAGGAGGCCTGACTAGCTCCTTAACGAGGCTGGTGTGCGTCGACTCCTCAAGTTTCTTCTCTGTCATCACTCTCAGTGACACACACCTATGACTAATACAGTTTAAATTTAGACCGCAATGCAGCAATGCCGAGATTAAAATCCATAGTATAGAGCGAATTACTCAGGTACCACAGTGGTTTGGGCCTCTGCACCATAATGACTTATAAGACAATTTCTGTTTGGTGGCTGGACAAAAGGAATGGCCCGTATGTGCTCTGTGTTTATCCCTTCACATCAACTGTGGCTGTGGCAGCTGTGTGGCGCGGAACAGTGAGAAAAATCCCTCCCTCCTCAGCCTGTCACTCCGTCTCTACTCATATTATCTTCTCAGTGGTGACACGCTGTTCTGTTGTATCATCTGCAAGGTGAAGGATCACAGTTGGTCAAGGCAAGAACATCCATTTACTCAGTGTGGGATATTAATGGCATGCCGGTGTGGCGGAAGAGTTCTGATGGGTATCGATTCTTGCTGTGAGTGTCCAACTGTATGGGAACTATTGGAGTAAATTACAGTGTTTGGCCAATTTACTATGAAAAGCTCCAGTCTAAACAGTCATTTTTCAGGAGGCCTTTCCTGGTCCTAATTTTTTGGCTTTGACATGGACAAATCACTTGACCAATCACTAGAACTATGTCTTATAATAAAGTGTTTAGAGGACAGTATTATTTTAGTGTTTGTGTTTTTGAAAGCAGCAAATCATTCTGACATATCAGAATCTGGGTTGAAAGTCAAGTGTGAGTCCCAGGAATTTCCTTCTTGAATCTTAATTTTTCTGTTTCAATACATTTCAAGCTGTGCAAGTTGCTGACCTACGAGTTACAATTCCATATCTGTAAACTTAGAAATACAAGGAAGACAAAAGCCACATTGTAATTTTCTGTATATGTCGTTAAAAACTGAACTCTTTTTCTCATTTAACCTGCTAAAATTTGACAATCAACACGTCAAACAGATTTGAACTAATTTAATCATTTGATAATTATCACAGTTGTCTGAAGCTGAAAGAGAAACAAGGCTGTTTTTGGTTGCAGGCACAAACATGTTATTCTTGCCCACACAAGAAACTAAACCTGAGGTTTCCAAGATTCTGCATTTTTATTTTGTTCCTCTGTCACTTACCGACAGCACTATGAAAAATGTCATCACAACGACTCCTTTGTGCACCATTTAAAATGCCTCTAAGTCTGAAAGACTCAAATGTCATATTTTACAAACAGGTGACTAATCAGAGCACACTGAGGACTGGAGAGGGCAGTCTCACAAAAGATGTTTGAGGAGAGTTTAAGGCTTTAGGTGACCAAAGATGTTGTAACATTGTAAAAAAAAAAACGTGTATATATAATGTATGTTTCAACATTAGATCTTTAGAAATGATGAACCTGTACAGGAGGGTAATATGACCACTTTAAATCTAACCTTTAGCAGCCTTGATTCGCATGGCAGGCTTTGGCAGGAGTTTCTGTGCTGAATGCCTTTCTGGACACAGAAGACAGCACCACATTTGAAGCTGCATAACAGAACCTGGGGGTTCAACGTCTTACCAAGACACCTTTGACATGTAGCGTGGGATCGAGCCACTGACCCCCTGCCATTGGTAGCCCTCAGTATAAAAAAAAACTATAAAGAAAAACTTGAGAAATTATCTTTACCCCTCAATTTTTTAGATAAATAATATAAGGATTTAAGAAATACATTTTTGCATTTGTCACTGTCAATATTTGATAATAAAGGAAAACTAGTGATAGTTCTTGGATATGCATTGTCAAAATGCTATGAAAAGTTGTACAACATTTGCCTCCAACCTGCTCTTTAGTACTAGAAACTATCCTGCTGTCAACATGTGAACAAGGGAGGAGCAAATGCACCCTTATTGGACTATGAAAAACATACTATCCTTGAAGTTCCCATACAAGTCCAAGAAGAGCAGTTCAGATAATTGAGGAAAGTGCCTCATACAAATCTGTCTACCAGGGACACAGAACCTGTCAATCTCCATTGCTGCCACGACAACAGAGACTCGGGTCCAGCGTGTCATGACAGGAGTGGGATGGAGAGCACTGAGGGAAGGTCACCTCTTGTCATGTCAAACATAATGCCACGCACACACACACGTGGACACTAACAAGCATTCAAACACACACACAGAGGCAGGAATCCTAATATGTACAGCGCTTTCTCACACAAACAGCAACTAGCAAACGCGTGTGGCGTGACCAATAGACTCCCGTTTAACTGTAAAGATGGAAAATAAATCAGTAACCGAGCAATATGCACCAAACGTGGTAACATAAATCCGTGAGGAGCAGGGATGGCATGTTTATGTGTGCCATCCATAAACAGTGAGCCTGAGGTTCTTTAGCATTCTGTAATTCCAGCTAAACACACTTCCAAAACTGAGCGGAGTGAGTTGAAAACAGAACAGCTAAATTCCAAAGCAGTGACCATCAGGCGGCAGCGATCCATGCCTTCTTGGCCCTGCTTTTTAGGACCCTCTATGCTGATCCGCACTGCAAAATAACACGGCGTTCTCGGAAAGCTATGGTCACTCCACCAGTGTCACAGCCTTGGGCGGACAGGGAACATTGGGTTCTTTTTTCGGAGCAGAGGAGGAAGCCACAGCCGTTTACAAACAGCCACAGCGAGCCCCGGAACAGCCAAGAGTATTCTGAGGTGTGGCTTCTCCTTTGGCGGCCAGAGGCTATTGGGATAAGCTGTTGACTCTGGAGACGCTGCTCCCTGCAGGTGCTCCTCTGTGGTGAGGATGGAGTCACGTGACCAGTCGAGGAAGTCAAGACAGCCTCACCGCATGCGTGTACGCTCCAGGAATGTGCTTGAAGAGTATGCGGTGTCAAGTCCAGTTTACTACACGGATAGTTACAGACCATGGCTCCTAACAGGCCTTTCCAATCAGGCTGAATGAAAGGGCTTTCACATCTGGCATAAGAATCAAGTTTACAGGAAATGTGTCTTAATTCCCATTGGTGATCAAGTGTGGCATGCTGTGTGAGTGGTTCAGCCATACAGAAGTTATGCTACAGAGCACATCGCCTCAGGGAAGCTAAGCGGGCAGAAAGGGGAGAGGAGAAGAGGGTAAACCAGAAATGAAAAAAGGAGAGAAAGTGCCTTAACCCACTTTCTTCTCTAATACAACCCATCACACATCAGAAGCCTTCATCATAGATTAGCCTGTCTGTAATCCTGACTGTTAGCACAGCTGGGCCAGATTAAGAAGGGGGCATTCCTGACAGAGCCAACATGGCGTCACAGTCGCTGACAGCTCACCTGGAAACACAAGGGTAACTGTACAATAAAGCACTGTTTCAATCATACACACCAAAACACACACATACACACACACACACACAGAGATCAAATATGGTGCCGGAGCAAAGCTGTCTGCTTCACTGCCCCCGGCAGCAGAGTTAGGGCAGGAAGTCAAGCTTCAGAACTGTGTGACACCTCTAAGTCGATTTGATCCTGAAACAGGGGGGGTTCATGGTTTAGGGGCAGCAACTGTACAGCGAGTGAGTGTGTAGAATAAGGAAAACTGATGCGGTGATGGATCTGATCTGCGGTAAGAGAGAGGCTGAGAAAGAAACAGAAACTTGAGGGGAAAAGTAAAGAATGTGAACAACAGAGGGGCCTGTCACAATGTTAAGCTTTGCAGGAAATCTGTTTAATGTGGAAGATCAGGGAGGAAATATGCTCTTTCACTATTCACCGATGAATGCATGCAGTTTAAAACAAATGACACGGCTGCTCACTGCTGAGCACATGCGGCGACAGTCTGAGAAGTTTGGCTCTTTCCAAAGCAAAGTCTTTTTCTTGCTCAGTGTGTGCTTGTGTTGTTGAACAAAAAGAACAATGTTCCCAAAGATAAAAAGCCTCCAACTTAGCAATGCTAACATTTTACCAGCAGTTCAATGGACAAACAGCTATTTCTTACATTGGGTTATTTAAGTTCTTATCTTAATATGAGGAATCAAGATGTTTTGCAAGTCTACAGTGAGAACATAAAAACTAAAAGTCAGTCCATCTCAGGGACCCCTCAGATACATGTAAAGAGAAACTAGCTATTATATGGAGTTGAATGTTTCATTTAAACTTATTCTTCAACTTTAGAAAAAGCTTTACGCTTTATAGTTTTTTCCTATCATGATTAAATTGTATATTGTAGACCGGATTTTATTAACTTAGACTTAGACCCGTGATCTTAGCTGTGAAAAACAACCATTCATAACATGCCAACGGCTTTCTTCTGTGTTCGCTGCAAGAGGCAAAAGTTGAGGAAAGGACTACAAACCTATACATGCAACTATCAGGGTTAAACAGGGTTTTGTGTGGAGAGGAAATCCTTGGCTAATGAGGTCAGAGTCACAGACTAGATAAGCTGCCATTTGCCTGCAGGAATCTTTTTCGGCAGGAACTAAGGGCTTTTGTAGGGTTCTTTCCTCGACCTCCTTCATTTCCACAGCAGGAACACGGTTCAAAACAAAGTAAGCAGGGAGAGATCTTTTTTATTTTTTAGATTTCCTCTCTCAGTCCTCTCACTTCTGCGGTTGTACAGCAGAAAGTTACTGTTACTGTTTATAAAAGCAGGGTTAAATGTAAGATGGTCATGCAATTCATTTTTTTGCATGAATACATGACAACAGGGAGCGTTGATCATGATGACGCAGCACTGACTCAAAGCCATAGAATGTTCAGCTCTGATTGCTTTGGTGTGGTTATGTTTTAATGCATAAAAATATACCCACGCCCTGTAGAAATGTGCAACATCAGCAGATTTTGAGTTAACACAGCTGAAGGGAAGAGCCAGAGCAGAAATAATATTTCAAAGATATGGCACACTCAAATTGTGGGTGATTCAAATTAAAATGAACCGAGAACACAACAAAAGATACAATGTAGTTAATTTGGAATTAATAGAATGAATTAATATTTAGATCAATATGGTTATGGTTAACAATTTTCTATTAGCCCTAACCCCTCAGAGCTTTTACACATTCCACGCCACCAGCTTCACTCATTCACTCAGACACACACAGCAGTGCTTTGTTTATCACACTCTTAAATGCCAATGGTGTGCCAAAGCAATGTGGGTTTCAGTTTGTGTCAGTATCAAACGAGCTTGATAAAAAAAAACAAAAAAAAACAAAGAAACCATGCTTGATTGTTGTTGAGTTGTTTGTCCATCTCTTTGTGTAAGAGACAAACCCCAGGAGAAAAATCCACCAATAATGTGCCGCTCATAAGATAACTGCAAGAAAACTGAAGCTGCCCTTGAGTATCAAAGTGAAAAAGCGTTCCTCTTTTGTCAGCCTCGACGTTCTTTTGTGAGAACTGTGGCCACTACAACACCAGCTGGAGTTAGCCTTTGTGTGTGACCTATTGGAGCGTGCTGAGGAGTACTCACACTTCCTGTAGTGCCCAGGGACAGATGGTTCATCTGCTGGGTGAGAGGGCCCATCATGCTGGCAGGCTGCATGGACATAGTGTGGTCCATGGCTGGCGTGATCACTGCACCCTGGATGAAAACATGAAGAGGAGAAGCTGAAGTGACAAAGACGGTGCATCTTCCCCCTCTAATCTAATATGCAACCTTCACACAATCCTTCATGCAGTCCCCATGCAGCCCGCTTACGATTTATGGCACTGTTTTAAAAAAGGGTCCTGATGAAACAGGCATGAAGACAGAGGTGAACTGATTAACAAGATTCAAACCTGGCAATAGAATAGCTCGAAGGGAGAAAGAAAGGAATCTTGAGTTAATGACCAAGAAAATAACCGGTGCTATGAGAGAAACAAGAAGTAAAGAAGAAGAAATAAAAGAGGAAAAGTGTCCATAGTCCATGGGACGGTTCTCAGATCAATACAGAGTACTGTCTTCAGCTTATCAAAATCATCAATATCTTTGGCAGATGAATAAACAGTGTGGCTTTGTGTGGTTCATTGGTTACTGAGACAGAATGCTTTCATCCTGTTCCACCTCAGTGTCTCCCTCACATGCACCCCAGAGTCTTCCTTCTCTGTATAATGCGCAGCATGTTTTCCCAACGGGCGGATGAGAACACTGGAAGCTTCTTCTTCATGGTGTGTTGAAACATGAGGGAAAGCGATGAAACCATTGTTGCTCTTTCATCTCCTGTCATGATAGCTCCATTTCCCCAGCACTGATGCTTTGGGAGGAGCATGCTAAAAACCACTCCTTTCCCTCTGTGTCTCTCCTGTGAGTGTGCATGTGTGCGTTCGAGTCTGCAACAGAGTGTGTAACTTGACTGACAGTCTCTCCCTCTCTCCGCTTCTGTATGCGGGTTGTGTGTGTGCGTGCAACTCAACAGTGCATGTTTGCAAGTGAGCACCCCACTGGTGGGTCTGTGTGGGCCTGTTGGAGAACAAACTGTGCAGACACAGCCTGTCAGAATCGCTCTACTTGTCTACACCCTGCATTCACAACACGGCAAGCTAACTCTGTCCTCCCTGCTCGCTTCTCCATCCCTGCCTCCCTCTCCATTTCAATATGCAAGCTCCATGTGATTCCTCACGGAGTTACACCTCAACTTAAAAGGAAAAAAAAAGTGGGATGCTGACATCAGAGGAGGGAAGTATTTGCTTTGCACCAAATCTTAGGATGTCACACTTTGCTGAATTTATGGATCATTGGAAGGTTACCCTTTGAAAGAGGTTAATGTTACAACTCCAAAAGTGATGTAAACATGTAAACAAAGTTTAGATAGTCTAAAACCATTGTAAATTAATTTAAACTAAGAGACAAGCAATGCTTTTAGGTTACAAAGGTCAGTCAAGATTTTTTTTTTAATAGCACACAAATTTGAATTTGTAATTTGGATGCTGATGTCCTAAATGAGTTGCTATCTCTGACAAGGTCAGTGTTTTAGAATGGTATCCAAATTTCTTCTTGCGGAAAACCAACAGAATAAATGTTACATGACATTATAATATTAAAAGATGATATGCACAGGAAATTATTCTCAGACTCTTCAATGAGCAACCAGACCATATTTGGAATAATCAAAACAAATCTAAAATTTGATGGAAACAACACACACAAGAATAATAGCCAATGCAGCCCCCTCCTCTATCAACACATGTAATGTGAAATGGGAAAATGCAAAGACATAACTGGATATCCAGGCTTTTAGCAGTAAGAGGTGCTAAAGCCAGTGTCTGTGATAGCATGGCACGGAGGGTTGCTTTAGGATTGGGATCCTGTGAGTGTTCCTTTGATCCATTATCTACAGCTGTTTTTTCCTTTCCAGGACTGCTGGAGCCTGGAGCCTGTCCCAGCTGACATTTGGCAAGAGCCACGGTACACACTGGGCAGTTTGCTAGTAGCATTATAAACCTCAAACAACAAAAAATATTCTACAAATTTCTGTATGACACACACAGAACAGATAATAAAAGATGAAAAATTCTGAAATAAAAATTTTGAAGGATGCTTTCTTCTCTTTTTTACATGCTAAAGTAGTTTGCATTCAATTATCACTGCAATACAACAAAAACAAAAAATAATTTGTACAAAGACCTCCAGAAAGGCAGGGTTTCTATGTTGCAGATGTTACAGTTTGTGGCTCTATAATGTAAAAATATAAGGAACTTTTACGCGTTGTACAAAACGTTTTCTTTTATTGAAATGACTACTTCATAAAAAATAAAACAACTCACATCACCTTTGGATAGTTGACACAGTATTGATCTGCTATTATTTTATAATAACTATTTGTAGTAAAAACACACAGAAAGTTACTACATGTGCCGTTAAACGTGGCCAAGATTGCTTTCCACAGAATTGTAGGTGCATGAGACTAAACTTTCCACTTCTGGTTGTGATAGAAGAAAAGGGGAAATCAGGGAGAGACTTAAGACAGCGTAGGGACAGTAGAAAGATGACTGGGGAAAAAGCCCATGGAGGTCATGTGGAAGGCAGGTGTGAGGAAAGAGGGAGGCAGAATTATAGACAAAAGCTGCGACGTACAGAGAGAAAGTGGGAAGAGGGCAAAGAGGATGAAGAAGTGGAGATGGCGAGGAAGAAGGAAGGAGAGAGAGAGAGAGGGGGGGGGGGGGGGAGGAATCAGCAGGGGCTGTGGGCTACCTGTTACTGATTCAGCCTCTGACAATGCCTTTATAATGGGAATGGGAGAGCAACGGAAAGGCTTAATTCACAGACGTGTCAGGGAGAGTTAAGCCGATTTGTGATTTCGATTTTCTGTGTTTGTGAGACTCACTGTCTGTGAGAGCGTGTGTGTGTGTGTGTGTGTATTCACGAGTGCGCTGGTGTCTGCCTGGTTGTGTGGCAGTCTATTGACAAGCTAAAAAGCAAAGGAAATGAGAAAGACATTGACACAAATAGAGAATATATGTTTATGATTTGTCCTGTGTGTGTAAGAGAGGGGAAGGAGCAGAATAAGGATTTCTGCTGTCGTATTTGTTACAAATACTATATATGACATGTGGTTTACAGAGCTCAGTGTATGCACATGATTTGGAGGTGGTATTGATTCTGCTTTCAAGCTGAGATGAGACGATATCTCTTTCCCTGTTGTAGAATACCCCGATATACACTGAACAGACTCAGAAAATGCACAGTAAATAAAACTCCAGTTTAAAAGAATGCGATCAGCAGCGTTTCTAATGAGTGCTCATTTCACGCCAAAAGTAATTCTCTTAACACTGATGCGTTATCAGCTGATATTTATGAGTCGGTCTTTACATTTTCACCTAGGAAATAAAAACTGTAAAATAGGTGGTAAATGTACATAAATGTCACACAAATAGTGACTGTTTTTACTGCCTGATCCATTACAGCCCAAAGGATGCACACTGCATGCCGGCTGTTAAAGTCATTTACACTTTGCTCTGGACTTACAAAGACTAAAGATGCATTTAGTTTAGCAAAATGTCCAGATTGCTGGAATCAAACCAAGTAACCTGCTGGCCCATACAACAAATGTATTTTCTAATGTATTCTAATGTATTCACTTCTACCTATTTATGATATATATATATATATATATATATGTGTGCTAAATTTCTTAGTATCTCTTTCAAACCTCTTAAAGATTCTGATGCCCTACTACTTAAAATCAACATGGTGTACCGTCCAAACAAAGCACAGGAAAAATCTCTGCCATTCTGGTAAGACGCAAGCATGAGCAAAAGTTTTAAAACTGAGTGTGGTCTTTATAAGATAAAATGTCAAAATCATGGGGGGTGGCGGGGCAGAGAACAGAGATATATTGAAAGCCTCGAGAACATCAGACAATGGCCAACGCTGTATTCGCCAGTCTTTCACTTAAACAAAGCATCACTTGTGCTGTTCACATAAAAGAGGACCAGCTCAACATATTCTGCATCACGACTGACAGCTGGTTTCTCCATGTGAGCTTCTGTGGGTGGGATATTGACACTGGCGTGTGTGAGGCAGTGTTGTTTTTTTTTTTTTTTTGTGTGTCGGTGTGAAAGTGTCATGGAAACAGCAGGATTCAGGTAATTCAGCTAAAGCCTTAGCACTGCAAAGATATTTATCCATCTTAGGTAACAGACACATGCACACAGAAAAAAAAAAGAGACCCGGTCAGTCATTTTGTGGTGTGGAAAGCCTGGTGCATAAGGAACATCTGCAGATGATTGAGTGGTAACCATATACAGAATTACAGGATTTCAGGCCCCTAAGACTACAGGCAGGCCCACCTGAATATGATAAACTGCAAGTAATGAAAGTTAATCCATAGGAATATCAATAAATAAATAAATAAATAAATGATTCCAGGTATTTTTATGAAACGCTATATTAGATTTAATTTCTATTACCTGTTGTGCTCTCTATTTGTGCATGTGTTCTTATTTTTCTCGCTCTGTGTTTCTGTTGTGTTACAGTTCACAGGGGCACCCATTCGTCTCCCCACTCCCACCTCGTCTCTGGCCACACTCCCCGAATGCCTTCAGGCACCATTTTGTTTGGGTAAGCCCAGAAAAAGGAAGCCAGCATCCTGAGTCTTTCACTCTAATCTGCAGCATGAATCCCTCCTTGGGGCTAACAGACTTCCAGGGTCGCCCCCATTAACAGCGGCGTAGTCTGTCTCTCAGACATAACAGGAGAAATACAGGAGTTTACACTAATGACCTGGAATGAAGGATTCCCTACAAGGTGACAGCGATGTAGGGAGCAGCTCGCAATAGTCTTCTGCATCACATTGAAGTGTGAAAGAGCCGTTTTTTATAAGCATCGACTATCTAAATTTGAAATGTTTGAAAGATCTGTGGGAATTGGAGAATTGTTATTGTTAGGCTGAAGTCTTTGTCACTGTGTATGCGCATGTCCTTGTCTATGTGATGACAATGTGTGGGACTTCAAACAAACCTCCCTCCATTCATTCATTTGTCTGTCCATCAGTACAATATTTAAGAAGATGTGAATGACACATCGAGTTAGACGGCTTTTGATGTTGTGATTGAAGGTTTTTTTTTAAATGACAGAAGTCGGCCATAACATGCCAGAGACTAAAGTGATCAACTCTGGGCATGTGGACAACAAGTCGTTTATTATTGTTATTTATCATTTTCAAAATAATAAGAATAAGAATAAAAATAAATAAAAGCAGCCTCATATATCAGCTAATATGTCAACGTGTTTTAAAGCTAATATATAAAAACTTATGGTAAAAGTGCGGTTGCTCAATCTCTGTGCTGGTCACACTGTGGCTCTGCAACAATATATCTCTTATTTGCATGAAACTTAATCCCTAAACGGTTTTTTGTGTGTGGTTTTTTTTGCACTGGCACCGGCACAGTAGCAGCAGCTGTACTCTGACAGGGCAGACGAGAGGGGAGAAATGGAGTGAGACAAACAGAGAGAGAAATGAATAGATGTACAGAAAGAAACGGAGAGAAACCGGGACAGAAAGAGAATGAGAGAGAATAGAGATACGAGGAGGACGAATGTAGACTTGGCTCAAATTCTGCCTCGACAGTCAAATCCACGAGGCCGACATTATGTTCCCCCACTGAGTCCATGTAGCGTTTTTTAATGTCAAGCTGGGAGATGGGTATCACACAGTGCCCAGATTCACCCCTATCCGATGAGGGCAGATAGTTATGGTTCGGTTCTAAGAGGCCTAGCAAGCGCTTATTCAAAGCCTGTGCCAGAAAGAACTGGCCGGGGTGCAACAGAGAGGAATTCAATAATTCACCTCCAGTGTGTAAGGGCCAGCGCACACTGGCAAAAGCACAGTTGACGCACATACAACCTCAGAGTGAGAAACAAAAAAAAAATAAAAAAATAAAATGAGAGGATGATAAGTCATGGAGAAAGACAGCAATGTTGCACATGGCTGCCGCTGCAGTTACTCCGGCTCTCAGCCGCCGCCTGAAGAGTATTTGAAGGTTTGTGTGTGATTGATGGGCTGTTCGTCAGTGAGATTTACCATTATGTGGAATGAGTTTCTTCACTCAGACAATATGTGTGCTTTGGAGGCATCTGTGTGTGAGTTGCACATATGTATTTGTCATCTATTTCAGGAGTTTAGTTTTTCTCCGAGTTCTGCTGACCAAAGTAGAGAAAAAAACAGAGTGGCCGTGCACTTCTGACATCCCACACCTAATTGCAAAACAGCGCACAAATCCGAGAGTGGGAGGACAAATGATGAACCGAGGGAAATAGAAACACGAGAAAGTCGGCCATTGAGTGCATCTCGCTCATTTGTTGAAGATTAATAAATTATTAAAACAAATCTCCACTCAGTCTCTTTGTCACTGCCAACAAATTACTGGCTGATCCAAGGATAAAGTCCAGTTTCATACCAAGAGACTTGTAAAACTTAATGTAGTCCAATACAAACACACAGATTTGCTGAAGCAGTATGAGACACAGTGCTCTCTGGTTCCTGTACACTAATCCAGCTCTCAGTTTAGCTGATGTCAGCATCAGGACTTTGCTTTGTTGTTTTTCAATACTTCATCAGTTATTTCCAACAAATAACCATTTAGCAGATGTGGTAATATTTGGAAAGATTGATCAAAAACTGTAAAGCGGGTTTAAAAAGACCCACAGCCTAACCAAAACGCTCTTTGGTAAAATCCATTCAATCAAAGATGAGGAGCAAGTGAATCTAATGAGTGACATCCCCATTCATAAGTGAGTCAGACCTTTGCAGATGTTTCCATTTGGAAAGGTTCAGCCTGCAGTATTTTTTTTGTAAATCTCATAAATGTGTAAAGTTGGACGACAGGTGGGCTTGAAAAGATGCCAGAAAGGTGACAGTCTTCTACATTTTTTTTTACTGCGCAAAGAATTTCTCTTTACCTCTGAGAAAAATGGGCTTTTTCAACAAACAGCTGTTCTGAGTTCAGTTTTCTGATGCTTCTGTTGTCTCAGTTTTTTATAACTGACACACAGCTGTTGGTAATTTGCAGTTTTGTAAATTATGAAAACAAGTAAAATTCAGGATTGCTGTTTAGAGGAACTATGCAGAAATTAGTCTTTACACATGAAATGATGTTCTGAGAGGATGTCCAGGAGCACTGAGTAGATCTGGAGTGAATTAAAAGTTTGTATATATTAAACTGAGTTGTGCTGCTTTGTTTGGATCCAGAGATTTAATATTGACCACTGTTGTAAACTGGATGATACATTGGAAAATTGAATTAGAATAATATAATAATAATCATAAACTGCCCTAATGTAAATGTTAGTTAACACTTGTCAAGACACTGGGAAAACAAGTGTAAGAGAAATGGTATAAAATTAGTTTTTTTTTAAAGTCAGTGGACAGAATATATCAATTAAAGACTGGTTGTACATGATATGAATAATTCAATTTGATTAAAAAAATATTTTTGTTTGGACGGCTTGTTTTTGTCATAAATATATCATGGTTCAAACTCATGATTTGTTTTAAGCTTTGTTTCTTTGTGGAGAAAGGGATATTTACACAAAGTATTCAGATCATTTTATGTCATATTTGATCCAGACAGAAGAGGAAGAGATATATGAGAAGAGAAATGCGAATGTGGGCATCGTAGTAAGAACTAATTGCTCTGAGCGGCTGTACCCCTGCTGTAAACATACATGACCCACAATTCTGTTCTGAAATGTGACCTCTTCCCCTGCCATGCTCCGCTGCCTCCATATTGTCTGGACACCAGGAGCACTATCCCAGAACGCTCCATTGGTTTAACACGCGACATGAGGAGGGAGATGCCAAATTGCAGCACAATCAATTGGTTTTTAATGTTTTTGGTGGGCCCCCCCGAGCATCTGAAGCTAGGACGCTTGGCTAATTTGACGTGATTCACTGAGCTGATGGCACATCTTGTGTGTGTAAAGGGTGGTCAACCGCATATGTAGCTGGTAGGCAATATGAGCGTGGGTCATAATAGGGGGACAGATTGGTAGCTATGATCCACTGATGGCTCTGATAGCCGGTGTTTGTGCCGAGCAGCCGTTTGGTGACAGGAAGAGCCACTGGAAGACAATGGGGACAGGGCCATGGGGACAGATATGGCCACATGGCTACTGCTGGCATGGAGATATGATGGGATGTAGACCACAATGCAACGTGGCTGCTGGTTAGTGGCCAATGCCGGGCTCTCAGAGAGGCCTCATGACAGAGGGTTGGAAGATGGATGGCCATCGGGCTTTGCATAAGCTGGACGGGAATAACCAGTATGGAGCACACATATGGCCGCATGAAAAACATAAACAGAGCGTACAAACACACTGTCAATGATGAAGCTGTGTGTGTTCTCTCTAGCAGATGACAGACGAAACATTGCAGCACATGACTAAACAGTTTAGGACCAGAAGATGACTGCGTGCACGCTTGCTGAGGTACAGATGTTTCTTGCCATTCATTTAGTCAGTGCTGTCTACCAACAATGACTTCATTCGCACAGGCACACTCAGCAGCAGCAGAAAAGCAGACAGCTTGTTATTAGGTTGCCTTTAATAGAGGAGAAAACAAGTGTCACCATAAAGGTGCACAACACAGTAACAGGACAGAAAAATGCAGCGGAAAAGGAGAGTTGGGCTGAGTTCCTCAGAAAAATTATGAGGTCCTGTGGCTAGAAGGCCAACTGAGAGCCTCTGAGGGCAGCTACAGCGGGGTGTGGTGTGTGTCTGTGTGCGCGGCGGCATGCTGCGACTAGATTACATGTTCACTGTCCCTCAGCGGGAGAGGCGGTGAGATGCGTACGACTGACTGGTAAATGGGCTCAGAGGGGAGTCGCCGGGCTGGTTGAGCTCTCCACCAGTGGGGGGGGTGCTGGACCATCAGCCGCAGAGTCCAGCAATTCCCAGTTTGTTCACTTGCAGGGACTCACAAGCGGTTGTTTTCCTGACTGATGCTAACAATTCTGTTGACAACAGCCGACTGCTCCAGGCAAGAATAATTCTTTCCTGTAATGCATCAACGGCAAGAGCCGAGAGGTAACAGGAGTCCCATTTCACAAGGTCCGGCTCTGATAATTTGCTTCTTTGGGAGCCTCTCATATCATATTGGTGAATAACAATCTAGAACTGAGACATTTTAATGGTTCTTTTTTCATGTCATTGAGCATCCAGGTTGATATCGACTACTTAGCTGGCGTTTACAATGTGCGTTACCATCTCCTATAACTTCATTGCATTGCACTAAACAGTGAGATGCTGGCACCTTGGGGCACCAGTCCTACCTGTAAGTTTATTCTGTATGCATATTCATTTGCTCATTAGTAAAGACTGCTGAACTTTGATATTAAAGCATGCTTTCAATTATGTGCCTATGTGTTTCATTAGAGGTAACTCGAGTGAAAATAACTTTGACCCGTAGGGTGGTTATTTCTCTTCTAAAATTGAAATAACTTAATCTATAAACAGAAGAATATCCACAGAGTAATATTTACATGTCTATTATGTATTCTGTGTGATATGATAGGCTTCTATGGGGTGTAGTACACTGGCTTGATCATCATGTGTCTATAGTTAAGAATTTCAATACTCCAGTGCCTTCTAACAAAGTCTATTTATGGAGATGTAAGCAAATGCAGAAGAACAGTATTTACAAAAGCTGTAATAAAAAATGTAAAGAATCAAATATATTAGCCCTTGACTAGTTTTCACTCTCATTTTGTGAATAAATTTAAAACAAGAAGAAACAAGTCAATGTGCTTCAGGGGCCACAAAAAGCCTCGAGCAAACATTAAAACCTCTGGCAGAAAAGATTTAAAACCTCTGAGCAGCTAAACAAGAACACTTATGGTGCTGAGATCAATTAAAAAGCTCAGCCTTGAAACGATTCACTTAACTGCTAATGCTCTTTATTGTACCAACATCAGGGAGGCAAATGTGGCTTACATTTTCACGCAGTCCTGTAGCTCAGAGGTGGCCTCTGGCATTTATGGTTGCTTAAGTTGAAAAGATATAAGGGGAGCGCAGGTGTGCTGCAGGTTAAAGCCTTCTAATATGAATCATAGCTCACAAAATATGAAAGAAAAACAACCTCAAAATGTGTCAAGTTAAAAAACACACGATGAATTAATGCAGGTTAACATGTGAAACAGACATTCCCTTTATAGCTGGCAGTGTATGAAAATAGACCTATAGGTCACACATTGTGAGCTCAGCACAAACCGTTGAAGCCCAAACATCCCAGACAGCACACAAGACACATTTTGTGTTTTAAAGATTCCAGACAGGAAAAACCCAATCTGTCTGCCTAACAGTTTGGTTCATTTGCGTGGGTATCAGCCAGTCAAGGTCTTCAGTAAATTCTAGGTCGTTTTAAATGTTAGGTAAAGAAAAAAACAGACACATGCACACTCAAACCAGGATGTTAAGAGGCTTGGTTGCAGTATGGGTGCCTCAGTGTGGCGGACTGTGTTGCTTGATTGCCAAATCTAGTTCGCAGTATTTTTGTTTTTTTGCTGTCAGGGCTGGTAACCCTGAGCAACAATCAGCAGTCTGTCATGTGATGTGGTCTGGTAAATGTCACTTTATCACTTTGTGGCACAACCTATACCTATAAACCTCTAACCTAAAAATAGCTTGCATACTCCAGACAGATGGAAAAATGTGGTTATCTAGATTGGATAATGTGCTCTGCAGAACTCCGATTTAATAACCGAGCACCAAAATAGTGGAATCGTTTATACATAAGATGTTTTGATGTCGCTCAGTTGGTTTAACTTTTGACCTGGAGCAGAAAATAGAACGCTTAAATGCTCTTCCACAGTCTTTCCTTTGAGTCATTTTGCACAAAATGTACTGTATATGTATAAAAAATGTCCATGTTGTAAAGTATTTTCAGCATAAACAGAAAATAAACGTCTCTCAAGAAATTCAGCCAGAAACTTTCTAACAGCTGTTGCTGAGAGCAGACACTCTTTGGGGAAGTGTGAGTGGCTGCTCTGTGATTAGTGGAAAACTTACTGTAGGTTGCATAACATATTGTTGATGAGGCATCCATGATGTACTCTGGACCTGTGGAGGAGAAGACAAATGAGAAACGGTGGGGACAATGTTAATTTGATAAGCATTCCACTTAAAGCAGTAAATGCTGTTCAGACATGCACAGAATTTCCATAAATTCTCCCGTAAAGATGAGTTCCAATGATGGCACCCTACGTTTTACCAAGAAATTAATAGAGGGCTCTTAAAGCTGAGAAAGAGCAAATCTCCTGCTGCTTTCAGATCATCGCCAAAAGTACAGCTTGTGAATAGAGCCATAGATCAAATTTCTTTTCTGTCATATCATAGCAAAGTACGTGAAAGCTCTTCTGAATAGACCTCAGTATAAAACCACTAAACAACAGGATTTATTTTGTATAAATCTGAAAAGAAATTCACATGAAAATGGTGGACAGACTATAGAAAACATGCAAAGGCACATGAATCTAAAAATGTTAGGGTTTAAAATCTAATGACACAAGGACAGCGTCTCCAAGAAACTTGAGGAATTGAAGATGAACAATTGGGGCTTTTTGATATGCAGAAGGGAGGAATTAGACAGCTTGTAGCTGACAAACACACAGACTGGCCACAGAGCCTTGTAAAATGATTAGATTAAACAAAGACAAACAAGGAATAATCTGCTGTAAGAGCAATCAATCCTCTGAGCCAACACCAATGCGTGATTTGGATCCACACCTAAACAAGGCGGATATTCTATAACAGGCAGCCAAGACTGCTTGTTTATGCATGACAATATTTGTTCTCTCAAGCTGAATAAGACAGCAGATTGACACTGAGAAAGCTTATCTTTAATCACTAATCTTAAGCATTTTTCAAACTATGACGATCATGTGATTAATCATCTGCCAAGTAATTTTTTATTAAATTAAATGCGAATCCGAATTCCCTGAAACAAACAAAAAAAAATCCATTTAATAATGGGGCTGAATGTTCTCTAAAACTGGGCTCAGAGCTTGTAGAGGCTGTATACGCAGACTACCCTGTTT
The DNA here is from genome assembly GCA_907169785.1 of Menidia menidia. NCBI lineage: Eukaryota > Metazoa > Chordata > Actinopteri > Atheriniformes > Atherinopsidae > Menidia > Menidia menidia. The sequence continues at coordinate 7,020,883 of CAJRST010005557.1, read as the reverse complement.
CAAAGATAGAGGAGGTGTGGTCTCAGATGTAAATGTTATCCAGGCTTAAAGCTTAAAGAGGACAAAGAGATAAAGAGATGTGGTAAAATCTCTGACTGTTAAATAAAAGATGGCTTCAGTACGAAAAGATGAGACCATATATGAAAATCAAGAAATAAAGCAAAGAATAGGCCCAATGCGGCTGCAAAATAATCAATAGAAAAGACAGATAACAGATATGCCTTTTAGCGGCAGAATTTCAAGTTGCCCTATTTCCTCTTGTCTTCCCCAATTTCTGAACCTCCACTTCATCTTGGTTCCCATGTTTTCAGTTCACAAATGAACAAAACCTACTTCAAGGCAATGCTTTTCACATATTTCACATCTTTTAAAAGAATTGGAGAGACACAGACGAGTCAATTTTCCCCTGTCACCCACTTGCGTTCTGAATGGAAAGGCATTATTTGCATGACCTGATATGATTTCTGAGTAAGACTTATTCCTCCCCACCTGTCCTAGGAACCATCACTCTGCTGCTATCATGCTTTCTAACAAAGCCGTTTCAGTTACAAGACTGGGGCTAGACATTTTGGAGAGCCGATATCATGAAGATTAAAGCAAACCGGCAGAATGATAAGCGCATGAGAAAAATCTACGTACAGGAATGCAGGAAAATGCTTTGAGGTGCAACACAACATGAATTAAGGCTCAGCGAGCGTTGCGGCGCAGAACGGCGTGGAGCTTTATTGGGGTCAGCGAAAAGTAAATGATAGAATTTGCACAATCTAAGTAGCTCTCTACCTCTGGCTGAACTTCACAAATTCTATCATAATTTAAAACGGCCTGTCAGCCAAGCATCCAAAAAGCTGGTCAGTCAGTCGTTCAGCCGCACGGTCAGCCAGTTGGCCGTACATCCAACCAGTCAGCCAAACAGCCTGCCAGTTTGCTAGTTAGCCAGCGCGCCAGCTCCACATCCAGCCAGAGACTCAGTCTGCGGAGCCGCTGATGTAAAGCAGGCCACGGCTGGCTGGCGACCCGACAGCTGAAATCTTGGTAGTGATCTGGTATGGACTGGCTCTCCGTCATGTGAATCATCAAAGCCTTTTTTTTTTTTTTTCCCCGAGAAGAGGAAAAAAAAAAAAACGGCATTCAAGCTTACTGACGGCTTATGAGAGCAACAAAGCGCTGCTGTTGGTGCTGTGCGGGTCATTTACTGATTTGATAAATCTGGCCTATCAAAAGTGCTCTAAAAAATATATATTACCTCAACACAAACATAAAAGAGGGAATGACATATACAGTCATTTCTTTGCACCTTGAGATTTTCATTACAAAGGCAATACTTTTCATCATAAAAGGAAGCGATTTCCCTTTGTCCGGCATACTGTATATCACTACGCGGCTTTTCTTCTTCTTCTCCCCCTGTCTCTTTGTACTTCGGCTGAAGATGAAGGACTCACCTTCCTGCCGTGACTGGCTGAAGGGCAATATTACAGGAAGCGGCGGCGGAGCTGCCCGATATTGAAACTGTGAGGATTAATATTCCTCAAAAGCCCGGCCATTGTTTTTGATAAATCAATTTGGGAGGCCTTCTGAGAGCGGATTAGAGACGTGCCCTGGCCCACTTTTCTCCCTTCTCCTCTCTCCGCTGCCCCGACACCGCAGGTACTGGACCAGCGTTTTAATCAGGCGGCTTTCAAAGACGGGCGCCGCAACCTTCAACGGCATCCTTTTCCTTTTGCCCACCCACCCAAGCTATCGCCATCCCTTCCACCTCAGTAATCCTTCCTCCTCTGCTAAATTGTCTTTTCTCCCTCGCTATTCTAATCTGTCTATCGCCGAATACCAAACAAAGACGATATTAAATGATAGCGTCTGAGTGAGAGGGCACGGTGGCAGGGCCTCTTGATTTTTTTCCATTCGGCCGTGGGTGTGGCGTGAAATGTGTAGTGGCAGGAAATAGGTGCCGCCGCCGATATGTCGCAGATGCAATTTTCTACGTTCTTTTTTTCTGTTCCGTGGCGTAACTCCACAGATCACAGCCGTGGGGAATGCGGAAAATATACTGTGGAAGAGGAAGCGGTCGTGTCGAAGAAAAATGAAATGGAAAAAAATGTAGAAGCGGCTAAAAGTGCACAATGAGGTCAGACAACTGGGAGGGAGGAAAACCATTAGGTTTTCACAGACACCGTCAGTGGCCGAGTTCCCTTTTTTTCTACACCGTCAGCTTTTTTTTTCTCCTAAATCCCCCTCTCTTTTTATGTTGCTTGCTGTGCGATGCCTGTTGTGTTTGCCACCCACAAAACAGATGCCATCAAGCACAGATGCAGCGTCAACGGAACAACCGGAGAAGAAGAGAGAGCCTCATGCTGCTCCCGAGCCCACTCGCATCCCGTCCAAAAAGTAAACTGTCATATCACAAACGCAGACAGCAATTGAACCATCACAAGAAGCATTATGGCTCACCTGATATGTGGAAACGGGGGAAGCAGCGATGAAGGGCGTGATGGAGGTCTGTGCGATCATGCGGTTGGTGGCGATGCTGTAAGGCGAGGAGTAGAACCTGAGACGGGAGGAAAAGAGACGACAAGGTGGAGAAGTCAGAATCAGCAGAGGATAAGTAAAGGACAGCTAACAGATACGACACAGAAAAGCTATTAATTAGGTATGTGGGACACATACCTATCATTTCCATTCCCTCAAACTTGGGTCCATCAGTAAATAATTGCTTTTAGAAATCCATCTATGGTAAAATGCCATCATACTTTGCCCATTCCAGCCATTTGGCATAAGTTTCCTCACCAAGGCGCAGCATAATTAAAGTTAATTTAACAGGACTTTTTAAATGATTCTTCTTTTGAACAGCCTCCTGTTTCGAATAATAATTTACTTTATTTTTTAATCCTTCCACTTTCATCTGATGCAATACGTCAAACAATCAATGTGACCATCTCAATGCTATATCAACAATCTGACTGATGCCATAAATCTGTCCAGATTTCATTTCTCAAATAGGAGCTATTTGGCCTTCTATATCTAATTTTTTACTTGGGGATTATAGTTATGTTATGAGAAATCGAATCCATCACATAACATTTAGTTAATATACTATATTCAACCTTAATGGTACACATTGTATAATTTAGATATTTAAGTTGAGCAAAAAATGTATTAAAATAAAATGCACAAGAACACAGCATACAATTATGTGCAGATGAATGGTTCTTGGCATATTAATCTACATGGCTGATTAATCTGTAACATTAATTAATTTCTTTATACGCAGTCTAAAAGAAGATATTAGTCACTATGTCACACTTAACAGTGTTGAGGTGTAAGTTTAGTAGAGAACTGATGTGGAAGACATAGTGTAATGGCTTCTAGCTTTGACATAATACATTAAAACAAACCCAAAATAAGAAAGACAAAATAGACTTAACAGCCTTCACATAACACTATATTGTTAATGGAGAGAAAAACATTCCATTGCTGTCATAATTTAAACAGACACTATTTCGTAAAGCCAAATTCTGCCTTAGAACTAAAAAAAACACTTGTACACCCATTAGCTATGGGAAATTTGCATCATCATTATTTTCTAAAGCCGCTAATCCAATTTGCTCTCAAGCATTAAGGCACCTGTGTGCTGCGGCACTTTCTGACAAATGGGAAACACTTGGACTTGGTTTTTACATTATTCTTTACATTATCTGCTGGCTGATTCAAGACTGAAGATTTTTTTTAAATATCTTTCCTCACCACGGAGCAACTGAACAACACAGAGTGAAATAACATTTCTTTGATTCACTGTGGATGTGGCAACACCAGCTCAACAATAAAAGACTCAAAGAGCCTAATAAAAACACAAAAAGAATGAAAAGGAGGCACAAATACTGGCTCAAGCATTACATTCCTTTCCTTACAGGTTTGTTAGGTCACAAAAAGGATATTCGGGATTACAATTTGGAAGATTTGTAGCAGATAAGCTGTTTACATGGCAGGCTGGCTAAAGTGAGTGATGCGGTTTCATCCAGGTTGTTGGTTAAGATTGACTCTGAGCCTCTGGGGAATAATCATTTTGGGAAGTGAGAGTGAGGGGTTTCCTGTGAATGACTGAGGCCAGAGGGAGACAGGCAGCTTCAGCACTCTGCTTCCTGTCTCAGTGGAGTGGGGAAAAATAAAACATACTGCTGGGTCATTTATTTCCACTGCAACATTTAGCCATGAAATAAAAAACATACAGGAAAACACACATACATGAAAAGACACACAAGTTCACTCGGTTTCCCTTCAGCTCCACATTTCTCATCCATCGCCACCAATGAAAACCAATACCTGAAGTCCATATAGATTTCCTTAATCAAACAGTAACAAAGTGCAGACACTACATTAATCTTTGTGTATGACAGTGGTATTGACTCGGGTCCTATGAGCCAAGAGGTGAGTGTATTAGATGGTGCCAAGGATAGATTGCCTGTAAAGCTCTTACCCATTCTGCATTGCAGCAGGATCATATGTTAACGCCATGCCAGTCTGAAAGAGAGGAGCAGGAAAATTGCAGGATTAGTTAGGATTTGCAGCAAACCAAGTAAATAGACCAATTATCAGCAGTGGGCACAGTAGTTTGTCTTAATCTACAGGTTTTCCTGTTTCATTTTTAATTCAGTCTTCCGATTTAAAGTCGAAGAAATGCGTTTCCTCACTTCTCTTTTTAAGGATAGATTATGCATGTTTTCAATTAATCAAACAAACTACATGTAACGCGATGATTGGTGAGCATCAGAAGAGCTGGTCTCCAAGATCTCTCACATTTACAGAAGAAGGGAAGCAGATTCTTTAGAGCGATGCAACCATCTGCAGATTCCACTGTCAGATTTGTTGTGTTTCAACTCATAAAAGCCAAAGTTAATTTACCATAGTGCCTATTCCATTAAACCTGGAAGATAGACAGCCATAAAATGAAATCTGAATATACTTAACCATTCATGCAAGTCACAGGTGGCTAATAGACACCAGTGAGCTGTGTACTCTATGAATGGCACTGTGTGCCGCTGACAGGAGCAGTCAATAATTCCAAAGTCACACAAATAATTTGCTGTACATACATTGTACTTAGGGAGCAACATGACTTAGATCCTGATTCTTATTGTTCAAAATAAATTGAATCAAACTTGAATAACCTAATTTCCGATTGGAAAAACTGACAAGTGACACAGCCTGTGCAGGACAAAGCTTAATCAATAGGGCAAAGCGAATTAGTATTGAGGACGTTCATTTTCTATTTCAATCACATGCAATCATATCTTTATGAATGAGAGGAAATGGAGAAATGCCTTTTAGAGAGCAAAGGAGTGAGTGGAGTTCCTTCTTTTGGGGATGAAAATGGACTTTCTATTACAAATGTGAACGTGTGAGGAAGGGGACAAGCATGTGTGCAGCCCTTTTTTCGAGTCCAAGGGAGAAACCTGTGCACCGCAATCCTTCATCTGCATTCCTGAAGGTTCTCTCCCAGAGGAGAACTAATCCGATTTCTTTTAACGGGAGGCTGCTGAGGATGGCAGATTTCATCAGAATACACACACATTTTTTTTTTTTTTGCCCTTCCTCTCCCTCACTTCACTCCTTCTCCTTCAACATCTTGCATTCCCCTTTCTCTCTTCTTCCCCCTCTCTCCTCATTTCTTAATCAACCCCCTCCCATCTCTCTGTACCTCCTCTGCCCTTGTTCCTCTAGAGAGCTACCTACACATTCAGTTGAGAGAATACTGGCTCGGGGGTGCAGGGGGTTCAGTGTGCCTGGACCAGCCCTTGAGAATGAGCAATAACAGAGAATCTGAATCAGATCAGTTAGACTAATTGATTCGTGGACACAGGTGCGTGTAGGAAATGGCTTTTGTGTTCAGTTTCATTTACTCAAAATCTCCCCTCTTATTCCAGTAATTTCCTTCGATGTCCATGAGCGTATTTTTTTTTTCTATGAATCCATGTGAGCAGGACGGTGCGTTTGCAGGCTCTCTAAACTAAAGCAAGAACCTCACTGGAAGCCAGGGAGCGTCTCAGGGTGCAGAAGTGTGAATTTGCCTGCATGCTAATGGCGGCGGCAGACAGGGCCAGCTGTTTGGTGAGGCTGGTAGCTCCCCTTAGTGTTGCCCTTACTTCCATGTGTTGATGAATTCCACAGCAGAGCGGCCTCTGACAGGGGACCCCACACAGCCAATGACTGATTACTGATGCAGTCAGCTTTTGGCTCTGCCACAAGGAGACGAGAAGCAAAAAGACCACGCACGGAAAAAGAAATTCACCTAATACCGCTCACATCCCGCAAACAAAGCTTGGCCCTGACTTGACTTGTAGAGGTGGTGAAGCTATTTGTGTTCTCTTTGCCGGTCTTTGCGCCGTCAGTGGTAAATTCAAACACAAAACACAGAATTTAGGATTTTTTGGCCAGAGGAAAATACAATTTTTCAAAGAAACTAAGCAAGCTGAGTCCGACCCAGTTGTGTTCTTGTGGCCAAATGATTAATTTGGCGATCTGTGAAGATTCATTTTGCATAAATATCTTTAAACTGAGCTCTAGGCCTCATAAGATGAGTTCAGTCTTTCCCTGATGTAGCAAACTTAAATGTACTCAATCACTGCCTTAAAGCAGCTCTTTGAAAATAAGCGCAGTGATGTGTGTGCATGAATTTCTGCATGCATAATTGTTTTTAGCACCGTTTGTACAAAGGATTAAGACACATGGAATGGGCAGTTGTAAGGACACCTGCTATATACTGTTTTAACACAGGAATCTTACATGGAATTTTCCTCCCTCCATGTTTACTTCCTCCCCTCCTCGTATATTTGCCTTCCATACACAGATTTACTGTCTTTTCCTCTGCCTTGCGGCCACACACACACTCGGTTCTCCACAGACACACATACACGGACAGCTGTCAGGCTTACACAAAGAATGGAAAGTCGGATGTTTTTTTCATCTCCACTCATTCCCCAAGAGTAGGTGCTTGAGAAGTGTGACTTTGAAAGTTCTTTTTTGTGTGCGTGTAGGAGTGTGAGTTAGTGAAAGAGCCTGGGGGATGGTAGGGGGGGATGGGGGCGCATCCATGTAGCCTGTGTTTTGTGTTTGTATGATGGCGTGGAGGAGAAAAAAAAAAAATTAGTAACTAAAATGTCTGTCAACATGAGATGGTGAGAGACAACGCCTTCCAGACTCTCACTATGGGCAGTTTACAAGAAAAATCTGTCATGTATTTCTCAATCCTCACCACCAGCCACCTTGCAGCACTCAACCCCTTGTAACTCCTGACTGATCATGCAATGTGTTCCCTCTCTGTTTCTTTCTCCCAGTCTCAGTGAGTCACTTGCTCTTTCTCTCTCCATATGTTGCTGTGGGATCTGGGAAGACTTCAAACGCGGTGAGACAAAGTGGAAGAGAAAGAGCCTGCGAGAGGGAAAAAGCACTTAAAGACAGAATGAGAGGCGGGGCGAGGGAAAGCAAAAGACGCAGGCAGAGGGGGGGATATACTGTAGACGTAGACGTGTAGAAGGAGATTAATGGATGGTGTTGGCTGTCGCTCCCCTTCATCTGCATGCAAGAGGGGGGCGAGGTGAGAAATGTCCTCCGTTCTGACGAACAGATGAACATGCGATGCCTATCTCCCATCTCTCCTGCTTTCGGCTGATCAATGACCACCGGGATGCTCACATACTTGCGTGGCATACTATATTTATCAGCGCTTTTGTATCGACTTGTGGAAAATCCATGCCGCATGCCCAGCTGAAGAGATCAGCTAGATCAGATGTGTGACAGGTGTGAATGCAATCAGCACGCAGGTGTCAATTTGCACATGATTTATCAGAATTAATGTTAACATTAGGTGTAAAAGGGTTGATACCGATTCGTTAAATGGATATTTGGGGTTTTAATAGACTCTGAGGACAACTCGTCTTGCCATCACATTTCTTGTATGTGTGCTACCTGTATGTGTGTTTCCTTCTGTTAATTTTACTTGTTCTAAAAACTAAAATGATTCAACCTCACAGGAGTTCATGGACTAAATAAAAAGTCCACATATGAAATATGTCTATGAAAAATGTAATTGGGATAAATCAATACGGAAAGTAATATAATCATATTGCTGTTTTTTCTTTTGGACCAGTTCAAGGTCTAATTACTTTATTATTAGATACCTGCATTAGATATGAATCTGAGAGGCTTTCCACGCTCTGTAAAGGGATTTTGCAAGGAATTAAATGGGTTCAACATCAATCCTTTGATTGATTTCACAAAGATAAAAATAAAATAAAGCTTATTAAACCTGGTCTTCAGCTCTCGACATAAGACAATCGCTAACTTATGCCGTGTTCACACGTGATCATTAACACTCTGGCAAACCATGTACAGCATTCAGTGGAAGTGTGACTGAAGGCAGCATGTGTTGATGACACAGTTTGATCCGACTGCATTCCATATACCACCATTTCTTTTTGACGTGTGCGTGCAAATTTGTCTGTGCCACAGAGAGGGAATACTACTGATGTGCCTCCTGTACATCATGCAAACCAACAACACATTTGACAAAGCCTTGTACCACATTAGTCGGGCATGGCTATTTTTATCCGATCGTTTTGCATCGAGTTTCTGGGAAATGACACCACAGAAAACAAAGTACTTCAAAGGAAGTGAATGTGGGCATTAATGGAACAGCTATCTAATTGTTTTAATATTATTTAGCTGAAAATGTACTTTTTTTTCTGTCTCTCTCCCCTCACATATGACCCCCCGAAGGTTTATTTTTAATCAAGCACTATTGATCACCTTCTAACGTTTGTCAGCTCTGCAACAACATTTTCCTAAGTCTCGCTGGACTGCCTCCATGATGAAAAACTGGGAATATCACCTGATTTTCTAAAGCTAAATGAGTAATAAATAATATAAGTGGTACTTTTAGACAGTCTAAGATTGACTCGCATCTCAAAAGCGATCTTTGTTGTTTGGAGGGTTAGCAGAAAACATCTGGGGATGTTTTCTGACAGCAGCTTTCCACTTGGGAAAAAAAAAAGCTGTCATCGGAGACACTTCCTTCAAGCTGAGGGGCCAAAATAAGGCTTTTTTCCTGTGCCGACTTTGAAAAAGTATGTCACACCTTTATCTTATCTAGCCTTCACGACTGTAAGTGTTTTCATTTGCTTGTCGCTGCTTTCTTTTCTGTAAAATGTATCAAAAATACTGCAGAACTACTCCTGATAGGTGTGCACAAAAAAAGCCACACTTCACTAATATGCATTCATACCCAAAGAAATTATTTCAAGTATATTTATTTATTTTTCAGTCAATAAACAAGTTTTATACCTTCTTGATTTCATTGCATTCTCTCAAGTCCGCTGAACTGATGTTGGTCATTTTTAAGAGGAGAAAATGAATGGAGGAGATTGAGCTTCAAAAACCTATTCGCAACCTGACTTAATTATCTTTTTTCGTCTAACTGGTTAAACTAGACTAAGTCATGGTGTTCTTTATTGTTTCATTTTGCTTCCCTCCGTTGGTTAGTATAGCTGTTTTGTTTGTATTTTCACCACACAGCACTTTGGCCAGTCATGGTGTTAAAGGCTGCTGCTTCGACTGAGCATGGAATAATCCTATGTCACAGCTTGGAGGCTGCCTTTTCATTCACCATTCAGTTGATATATGTAGCGTTAACTTTTGATTAACGCTGTAAAAAAGCCGTAAAACAATGTCTACTCTGTTGAAATTGAACCCTAATTACTTCTCTGCACTTTTACCTTTACTTTAAGTCATTTGAGCTGAACCTGTCAACGTCCGGCTGTGAGGGGATTCTGCCGTCTGACTCTAAAGTGCGTCTCCGGGCGTTTGGACACTTGAACGTGTGATGGACAGAAACACAGACACAGAGTTCATGTTGAGCCTCGTGTACCCCCAACACACCCACACAGACACACAGAGAGCATGTGTTTTCTGAAGGACAAACATGTCTCCCACCTTGCTGTTTCAGCATAACTGTCAGCCGCACTGTGCGGTGGGCGGTGGTGTGTGTGCTCCCTCTCCTCTATATAGTCCAGTCTGGAGCGCATCTCTATACATCTCCTCTGTGCGTCCTTTCCTGTGTAGCTGGTTGGCAATCTGTGAGGAGACTTTCACCTTGCTTGTACGTTATCGTACTTCATCCGGTTTCAAGTTTCCTGCGTTGTGGTTCACGGCGGAAATACAGGTGCTCACCGAAGATATTGTTTTGAGATGTAATTTACACCACTACGACATATACTGTACATTAAGGTGGTTTTCTTTTCTTTTTGAATTACATGCCTGGGGTAGGTTTTTTCTGTTTTTTTTTATTACATGGTCCATACCTTAGAGTGAATATAATTAACAGGCTGTAATGGTTTACATAAATGCCAGATGTTGCAGCCAACCTCTCCTGGGTCCTTGTGAAAAGGGTGGGGTCTGTTTTTCTGAATAGCATTACCTCAGAGGTAAACGCCTTAGTCAAAATGTCATCATGCTGGAATGGAAAGAGTTCAGCTGACATATTTCGGTTATATTAGGTCTTGTCATTATGCGTTGTTAAAACACTTTTTTGCTGTATGTCTTGAAAAATGTAAGTGTACAAGTATGCACTGTGCTTTTGAGGTATGCAATTCCCCAGCAAGAAAGGTCTCATCCACTTCAGTTCAGTGCAAAAACTGAAGCAACCCCTCATGTCTCCATATTTTGGTTCCAAGCAGACGTTTGTGCTGTATATTGAGATAATCTACAGGACCAGCTCTCCAGGTTGTCTGAAGGTGTTTTTGTTTTTGTAGTTTTTCCACTCATTCTCAGTCAGTGGTTGTACCTGACCATTTTTAGAGGAAGTCTGTTCTTTTTTTAGACACACAGTCACACTGACCTTTTTCACCTTGTTCCTATTTCTCTGTCGTTTATTGTTTGCCCATTCTCAAGTCTCATGTCAAGCGTTAAAAAGTCACCTAAAATAAGGGATGATTGATTACTGCGTTTATGCATAACAGCCAATTTAGTAGGGAAGATATTTTAAAATGCATCTTCGGGGACTTTTTACTCTTCTTGTCCTACATCCGTAAGAGTAAAAACGAAAAATTCAAAGGTACCACAGTTTGATAGGCTGTTAGCTGTAAACCGGATGTGCAGTGTGTCCTTGAAACTGGATAAGAGAAGGAGAGATGGTTGTATACTATCCACAAAAGATGAACAGTAGAGAATTATGTTCATAGGACGTTTCACAGAAATCCAGCAAATACTTTTCAAAGGAAGAATGAAATGCATCAGGACATTCAGTCGATCCATCAACAATTCACTGAGGTCTAATCAGAAATTGTGTGCACCGGGTTTTGCCAAGTGACAGAATAAATGGACTGAAAATCAGTGGCAACAGGTCAGCCTGGAACAAAATTATGGGATCATCCTGACATGGAACGGAGCAAAAGGCAGCCAACATCCAAAGAAGAGCTTTGGGATGTCTTTCCAGAAGCCTGGAGAGTTATTCCTGAAGACTCCTTAAAAACAAGACAGAAAGCTTGTCTTTCTGTCATGTTCAGGCTTTGTTTAACCATAAAGGTGATGATGCTTTTATAGAACAACTTTTCAAGACTTATTACACTCTATTTCAGGCTGACATGCAATTTTGTTATAGGTTTGGAAACAGTATGCTTCAATAGATCAATCCTTTATTTTCCTGGCAGTGTATACAGGAAAAAACAGGAGGTTGTCTAAAGACTGTTGTAGGTCATGTGCAGTAAGCCTTCCTAAACTATGTAAAAACAAAACAGAAGATAAAAAATACAGTAAATACATAAAGATTGTTATCTCACCCAGCAATGTTTGATAAGCATTAGCGCAAGCTTTGGTTGTTTTTTCTTCCCACAGCTTTGAAATACTACTTATGTTCTCGTCATGACGATTTATTCTTCACAGTGAGGTGAATATGGAGATCATCTGATAATGTGTCATGTGACTACGTGGCTGTAATCCTTGTCTCTTATCTCAAGCTATTGATGACTGTGAAGGATTAGAATGCATCAGTTTATTAATGGTTAAAGAAAGTACAAGGAGGCTGCCCAAAGACTGTTAATAAAGTTAATCATGGTTTACAGCGAGAGCCAACAAAAACAAATGGACCATGCTAAATTGATTAATAAAACAGATGGTTAAAAAAACTGAAGGAACTGCGAATATTATTCACATCATCAAACTCCTATAATGCCATAACTGTTTGTCTATCGAGCAACGCTTAAAAACTTGTATTTCATACTACTTAATGAGTAAATTCTACTTATTTCTATTTAATGAGAGGTGAAGGTAGAAGACTCTGCACTTATCTAGGAGTAAAAAAGCAGGATGAGCACCCGCCTGTACTGGCTTAACCTCTTACCTCGCCTTCTCTGTGCCACGGCCTCCCGTTCTGAGGGTACTTGCTCTGGCTTTGGCGTTTCTTCTGTCCTCCGTCGGCAAATTTGCACAGCAAAGGCTCCGTGGGGGCTACAGAGAAAGAGAGATGGAGGTCACAGTCATGTGGGGAGGGCTGCTTCGTGTGACCCTGCGGAAAGACACGGGCTTTACTGAACTGTGTTCCTTTTTTTGAACTTTCCACCATAGCGGCTCTCTTTTCTGCCCCTCCCTTCCTCTTTGCGGCTTTCCTACGGAGCTTCTAGACAAATTCCCAGTCCGGTGATGTTGGCAGGGCCTCCCTGTCCTCGCCCCAGCTGGCAGCCCATGAAAGAGCATTGCAGGGTATTGTTGAAATAATAATCACAGTAATCGCTCTTGTAAATACCTCTGAGATGGTAATGCAGGACCGCTCTGTCAGCCAAAGCTTATTTCTAGAAGGCGTTCCTGTTCCTGATGCATAATCCCTATGTGTTTCACTAACAGCCGTCTCCCCCTTTTTATTTGAAATTGTTTTCCCAACTATTAACCAACAATGAGCCCTTCATGTGACTGCATTGTTAGCATGTCTTGGAAAAATGTACCTGTCTTCTCTTTAGAGGTGGCAAATTTCAGTCATAAGCAAAGCAAAAGCGTGACATGGCTGAATATAATTGAGTTATAAAAGGAGAGGAAAAGGCCTCTGCAGAGTGACTTCATCAGAGCTGTTGCTGTATCAACAGCCCTTTGTATGCATAACTACCCATCAAAGTGTTGTGATGACTACATCACCATAAAGATCGCTTCTCACTAAGGCGTTTTCTCACGTTCGAGCTGCAGGTGAGACACAAAAAAGGGAGAAAAAAAAAAGGACTCTGGTCGAGAACTCTGGTGATGAGAAAGTGCAGAGAGAAAAAAAGACATGAAAGTGAAAGAAAGTGATGCATGAGAAAATGGTGTGTTTTTTGGCTGGAGATCTGGGGGTCTCGACAGTGTTCGTCCTGTTTTTCAGTCTGTGTCAGCGAGATCAGAATCTCTTAAGAGGCAGGCAGTGCAAATGGGAGAAGGGGAGATTGACAGTTGAAGAGACTGTTGGAAAGACCAGAGGACAGAAAGTAAAAAAAAAGAGGGGATTGAAGAGATATGTATTCTGGTGCCAATTAAAATAACAAAAAAAAAGTTGCCCTCTGATCTTCTCTGAGGTTACATTTGTGAATCTATTACAAGAAAAAAGCAAGTAGTCAGAGATAATAATAGGATTCCAATTCATTCTCATGAATTATACCTTAAAATAATCCATCCATCCATCCATCCATTATCGTAACCGCTTATTCCCTAATGGGGTCGCCTGGGGCCTAAAATTAATGACGTCATCAAAATTTGATTCAGATTTTGTAATAAATAAGCACCTGTGATTTTAACCTACCAGCAACATATCATTAAAACTGTCCATTCAGGACCAACCAACACACAGCACTCAACGAATACACAGATCTTTTATTAATTGAGAACCAACACAGACAGATGCAAGAACATGGCTGGTAACACGCACAAAGAATTTACTATGATCTTCAGCAAAATTTCGAATGGAAAAAAAGGGCACTTTAAGTATGTTTTCCTTCTCGTATTGCAGCTCTCATCTGGCTCCAGCTCTACCGTGTTTTTCCACCTACAATGGTCCTGACACACAGCTGTCAGAAATTGGCTAACGAAGAAGAGGGAGGAGAATTAGATAGCGAACCTCTACCAGGATCAAACATTTTGCCCCCTGAGAGGGCTGTACAGTTCAGTAACGGTGCGCGGAGAGCGGGCAGGCCGGTGCGAAACTCTGACCCGCTGCTGCCGCGCACCTGGTGGCTTTGGAGGGACTTGACGGCTCTCCTGTCATCGCATTCGCATTACAAGCCTGGCAGCTCATGACATAGCTGCTCTGTGACCGCACGGGCCAATGATGGGGCTGTCCGCAGGACGCTGAGCAACAGAACCTTTCATCACGCGATGCCAGAGATGACACCCGCCGAGTGTTGTTGGTGCTATAACATCAGCTCCCAGAGAGCCACGATATCGCAATGCAGGAGAGAAGGAGATTGTGTTGGTATTGTGAGCACTGATGCTGAGTAAAACAACCTGAAGTGAAGAGACGGGGGACTTTTCCAGTTGATTAAATGACTCTGGCAATAATGAGCTAAGCAGGTGATTTGTTTATCTATTCAATTTTCTCACATGTCAGAGCCGTATCTGATGCCGGATGCTGGAGATAATTATTTGCTACCTTCAGTAGGTGTCTGGGATGCAAATGAGCCGAACACTAACAAAGTTGTTTTTGTGCATCAACGCTGCTACAGGGATAACGTGGAGCCAAACCTCTCTTGGAGAGAAGAAATAGCTGAATTTAGTCTGGATATTTGTCTTTAGGATGTACCAAATAGAATTAAACTTTTCAGTGTCAGCTTAGGAGAGCTAGCTGGGAAGGGGAATGCCAGAGAAAAGCTCTTGCGGACCTGTACTGAGGCACTCTAAGAGATAATTAGCTATTGGAGAAATTTAGAGAACTTGAAACGGAGCTCACTGACGCTCCCTCTCTGACTGCATCCCCAGTTCCCACAGTGGACAGGCCAATTTGTTTAAGAATCAAGCCCAAGATCAACAGCACTACATCACCCCACCCACCCTGTGAACACACTCACCCCTCTGTGGCCCTCTCACACATCACACCCTCCTCCTGTCCTTAGAAGTCTCTCTACTACAGCCATTTAAAACACACAGAACCGACATACACACAGTCAAAATCCCATTTTGGACCGCTCACCATATGCGGTCATCACTGGCACAAATCAGAATAAATGAAACCACGGACTGCAGCGTTCTGTACATTCTAGCTGATGTTGTGCCTTTAGGACACCCACCTTCAACTACAAAAAATGTCACATTAGTTGACTCCAAAAAATGTAACACGGGGAGGGTAGGACTCTTAAAACAGCCATGCACCAATTTTACTGCTATTTAATGATCCTAAATCACGAGAGAAAGACTTGAAGTACTTTTAGTCAGAGGTCAACAACAGCCGCTAATAAGGTGCACCATGGGAACTCCTAATTGTTTTTTTATGTGGGTTGCTGTAGGAACTGGTAAATACATTAATGATGTTGAACACCAACGCGAATCTGCATGTGTGCCTGGTGAATACACACCAAGACTAACCGCGCTTAAACAAACAGACAAAGAGGAACAGTAAAGGACGGCTTAGTGAGAAGATGATGCCTGTGCTGCTGGCCTCGTTTGATCACATGCTCGGCTCAATCAGACTGCTCACTGTGCGTTTGGCTGGAAAGAGATAGTCATGGCTTTCTGCTCATCAATGGAAACATTACCACCCAGTAAAATGAGCCACTAAATGCATGCACATGTACTTCTGTAAAAGACAGTGCAGTTACAAGAGAAATGTAAATTGAAAATTGTTGCTACTTTCACTTATTAACACAGTGTGCATCGGTAATTACTGCTGTTACTATGGACCAGCATCTGGTAGGAATCAGTCCCTTTCTCTCTGGTATCACTAGACTGAGAAGAACAGTCTTGAAAAGCCAACCGAATAGCATCTTGGTCCATGAATGCAAATCAGTACGTGTATTATAAGCCCTCACTTTTAGGGTCTCATACATTCATTCACATGTTCTGAATGAGACTGAACGTACATCTGCTAGGCCTGAAAAGCGAAATCAATGCAGAAATGCCCTAGATTAGAAGCGAAGCTGGCTGAAATATTTTGCTCATTTCACTATCAATCCTGTTACAAAAGAGGCCTCTCACAAGGATGTTAAGTCAAACCGGGCTCTTCTAGCTTTGGTCTCGACATCCACAGCTAAAAGGGGCAAATAGAGGGAACGGTTTAGCCACTAGCATAAAAATAGGCCAGTGCGAACAGCTTTAGAAGAAAGAGATTTGCAGCTTCTCAGATAATTTTGTCTGAAGGTTACAACCAGTGGCTGGCCGGCAGCTCCATGAATGAACGGTGAGAGATTTTGGATGTGTTCTCCTGCAAGGTCATATTTAGCGAGATCATGAAAAAGTAAGAAACAGGACAGCATTTTATTGAAATTCTGCTATGCTCTGGCTGCTTGAGGGGGATCTTTAATTGGATCAACAACTGTCCGATTCCCATCAGCCAGCCTGACCTCTTTGCCCAGACAGAGGAGGAGCTGTCTTATAGGGAAGAGAGAGAGAGGGAAAGTGAGATGAAGACCGAGTGACAAACAAAGACTGAAACAAAGAATCCATGAAAGGTGGAAGACTGTGCGAGGGACAGGGAAGGGTGAGGAAAAAAAACGTGGATTGCGCGGTAAAGGACATGACAGGTGAGAAAAATGGATGGGAGATATAGCAGAGTTGCATATATGTCGACATTTTGAGAGTCAAACAAACAAGCTCAGAATGGCTGCCAACGAGGAAAACAGGCAGCAGCAGCAGCTTTCCTACAGGGAGGGCTTTGACGAATCCCAGTCGATAGCTCTCACAACTGCCATGCTGGCCTCACATCCTTCAGCCTGGAAATGAAGACAGTCTGCCAGCCGTTTTGCTGACAGGGACGGCACACATGGCTCAATGACACAGCCCGGCAAATGGAGCGAGCGCTGAGAGGAGAGCACGCCAGAGAGCGACACAAAGAGGCAAAGATGATAGATAGAAAGACAGATAGTGTGTCATGGGCAGGCAAAAAGACATGAGGATACTGTGACAGAAAGAGACAGAAGGGCACGAGATTCACTGAGGGTATATGTGACAGGCACGGCCCAGGCCCCAACCCATCTCTCCAATCCATATTGTAGAGCTCATCTATATGAGCAAGATGGGCCGAGGGAGAAGGATGTCAACTACGCGTTGCTATTTGCCTTGCATTTGCTACATATGCTCCATAACTATTGATCAGCTTTTGCCCAGACTTTTCCATGGAGGGCTTCTGCTGCAGTACAGGCAGCTCAGGCCTGAGATCATATTATGGATTACAGTAGGGGAAATGCAGGGAAAAGCTGTGGATGTGGGCGGTAGGAGTCTGATCGATGGGTTATTGCACACTTAACAAGAGTAATGTTATGTAGGGAGTCTCTGACATGCTAATCCATCTCTCACTATCTGTCTGTCTACCTGTATCACATTTCTATCTATCTATCTATCTATCTATCTATCTATCTATCTATCTATCTA
>CAJRST010005557.1:6862177-7003296 GCA_907169785.1 Menidia menidia | reverse complement strand
AAATAGTAATCCTGGATGTGACAAAGTCATATTTTCTATTATTACATATTGCAAAAATAGTTAGAATACCATAAAAGGCAGTGTTCCTGTAAACTAGATTCCCACCATAGGGCCTTCCTGTAACAATGTAATGGACAGGAAAGAAAATGAAATTACAGCACAATAAATGAATTATCAATAAAGAACCCTCAATACTGTATCTGAAGGAGGATCGATATGCCACAGCCGGTCTGCAATGTGGGCCCAGGGCTGAGGGCAGACCTATAGCTGAGAGAGCAGCCCGATCCATAATGTCACTGAGGGTGATTGACGATCAATGCGACCAGTGACGTTGATTTATGATCAATGTAAGTAGGGCACCCGACTAATAAGGGAGGAAGGCATGGCGGTGGGTGGTGTGTGAAGGGGATTCCATAGCGTCCCCTTTACTGTAACTGATTGGGGATCAATGGAGGGTGGCACCATGGCTGATTAGGAATCACGCGAGCCTATGGCAAAGGAAGGCCGCTATGTGTGAGAGGATTTGGTTGACTGAGGGGAGACCAGTGTGTCTGAGCTGAGCAAAGCTGCACAGACTGTAATTAAAGCTGCGCTGAAAGGAGCTTTCCACTGTTTGATAAAAGCTGCAGGTGCAGCGCTCTTTGCTCTTTCGTTTTTAAAAGCAGTCGCACACTCACACACACACACACACACACACAAGCAGAGACACACAAAGACGGCACAGACACTCCAAAGAAACTTAGACATTTACGAACGCCCAAAGACAGAGACAGAAGCAGAAAGTAGTTTTCAGCATTTCTAGGTTACAATCTGTATACAATCCATACTCCCGAACAATTCCAATTTTTTATTTATTTTCATGTTTTAAGAAGTCAGTACTGTTTCTTTTTTGTTTAGAAAAAGATCATTTTTCTGTAATTTATTAATCCTAAAGTCTAGTTTGAATACTATACAACATTTCAATTGAATATCCTCTCTCACATTCCAAATTGTAGCCTGTTTAATGTTTCTAATATTTTGGATAAAGATGACCTCCTGGCTCTGTAGCTACTCATCCATTTCTACACAATTCAAATAAAGTCTGTAATGCCCATGTAGTCCATGCATAGCTTCAATGCCATCCATACCAAGAACAAAAACAACACAAACGATGAATAACTTATTTGACAAGTGATTGTAGTTTTGAGATGACTGGACTGTTGGAAATAAATACTGCAACATAGTTTGCCATCATGAAACAGTCGAAACCGAATTTAACCTCCTGAGACCCTGTGTCCTCATAAGAGGACGTTGCATTTTTGTCTCTCTTTACCATGATACTTCTTTTTTTCTTTCAGCTTTGACCTCTTGGCCTCATAGCAGATGCTATCAGACACTGTTTGAAATCTAAAGTAAAATGGTTTTATACATTTACATCCAATCATGTTCTTATTGTGTAATAGAAAAAATGTAAATAAGTCAATGGGACTGTCAGAACAAAATTGTAAAAACATTTAATTAAATATGTATCTCATATATCTTTAAAAAAAAAGCTAAAATGCATGCCAAATAAAAGCTCGGGTCTCAGGAGGTTAAACCACACTACCATCTGTGAAGTTTTCTGGTTTTCTTCACACTGTCAAAGTAAAAAGAAAACATGAAAGCAGTCTATGGATGCACCTTAACAATAGAAATCTTCCTCTCCCGGTGAGATCACACTATCAGAGCAATAACGGCGGAGAAAGGCTGACTATGCAGAACAACTCCGACTAAGTCCTTGCCTAAAGATCTCAGACATGATGAAAGGCTTTGTTTTTCACAGAACACGTTAATGGGCTGCGATCAATAAGGGACAGAACTGTTTTTTCTCCACATGTCCTAACCCTTCGGAAACACTGGGAGGTAATGCGGGAGGGGAGAGGTATCGACTACATTGACATCACTGGTGTTAAAAAAAAAAAAGCACCAGCATGGTGAAGGTAGGTCCTCACTTGAAGTTGAGGCCAGCTGTCAGGGACTCACTGAAGCACCATGAAGGGCAGATGTGCACGGTAAGAGGGTCTGGCAGTCGGTGTAGACTCTAACCAGATAACGACCAGTCAGATTTAAACAAATACTGCTGTTACGCCCGTGACATTCATTAACTTTAAGATTCGGCTGGTTCTCCCATCCAATAATAACCCAGTGTAGGAGTAATGAATAAACTTAGACAATGTCAGGAATGTCGGCCAGAGCAACACGACCACGGAAGCAGACACATCGCCACGCAGGCTCTCATCTGTCAGAGACAGAAACGAGCCGACCAGCCGCCATGATGTGCAGCCTAATTGGCTGAGCTGATGAGGTCTGATGAGGCCAGTACTTATTGAATTCCCGGGCCTGTTATTTAGATAATGCTGGAGAGGAGCAGCCTCCCCTCTTCTTTCCCATTCTCATCCATTCAGCCTCCCAGCAGGGGGGTACTGGCTAATCCACTCATGTTTATAATGGCTCTACGAACTGAAGGGATTTGGACACGGGTTCCCATTGCTAAGACACATCTAACAATCCCCACTGTTGATTCTACCTCATTATGGGTCTATTGGAGTAAGTAAACCAGTAAACCAGATTCTTAACACCCATTTCAATCACTAAAGCTTGTCTTTGGCCCGCTTTGGCGAAGCATATAAGGAGAATGTTTCTTTTTTCCGATTTTTTTTTCTTCAATAACCTAAATATTTGAACATCAGATAAGTAGATGTTCAGCAGAACATTTTAAAGGATTTGAATTTGGTGCTGATAATACAATACCTTTCTCTGACCACTATAAACCCTACACAGTCCTCACTGTGTGGTCCATTGAGTATAAGGTCCCATCTAGAAAAACAAAAGGCCATATTTTCAGGGGTCAGTTGTTGTGGCCTTATAGATCAGGGACCGAGCTGAGGAGGGGAGCCATTATGGCTGCAACATTTAAAAGCTTACACGGGAAAGGTACAACCTAGAGTTCACCAGGGGCACAGAGAATCAATACTAGCTTGACTTAGAAATCTGCTGTATAATCCTTGATCTCCAAGGCCATTTGCTTCCCTGTCTGAAATTGGATACACTCCGACAGCATCCAGCTCATAACCCCCACTGCGAAGAGCTCGCTGCTGCCTAAATAAGACATCCTTAAAAATTGATCTGGATGCATCTTTGGTGAGATTACATCTCGGGCTCAAACAGAGACATGACTACCTCAAGCTAATTCACAAATCTGTGTGCCTTTGTGGTATAAGAACAAATGTTATGGGATTGACAAAGGCCACATAGTGGAAAAACACTATTATAAATTCTATACTGTAGGTATATAAATCATCTTTGTTTATTTTGCCTGTAAGCCATATTGCCTTCTGTGGTATAATACATTTTGTTCTTTGACAAATGACTTGAATAGAAGAGAATGGAATGTCATATTTTTAAATTCCCTATTATACACAATTTGTCAATTCTAACAGTTTGTGCCATTTTATTCCTTAAAAGTTGCACATAATATTCCTAATCCGTCTTTTCTCAGACGCTTTTCTGTCCACTGGCAGGCTGTTTCATCATCAGCTATTTATATTAATTTTTCCAACTGGCTGGAGGTAGACTTAACCAATTGGATATGACTGAAAGAGTAACATTATTTCCCTTATTTTGCATCCTTACTGTGATTAAAGGCAACTGCTGGAAAAACAAATGCACATGCTGTTTGTGAGTGTTTGTGAGACTGTTGAAACAACTTCATGATGGCAAAACCACCTGGAAGCCGTGCGTAGCTTCTGCACCACTTCCTGATAAACAGAGTGAAACTATCCCCGTAAGATGACCAGAGCTCTTTCTGACATATTTTGTGGACACTGCAGCAGTATCCAGAAATCATTTACTCGACATGAACGGATTTGTAAAATTCTGACGTCGGTAGAAGGTTGGGGTCTCTTTAGCACTTCCTGTAACAAAGAAGGATCTGTTGTAGGTTCAAGTAATGTTGTGTGTACTTTGTGCTGCCTTGGTGTCCTGGTCATACACTTGGTACAATGCAGCAAAAGAGGGGAGAAAACTGATGCTGTGATGAATTACACCAAAACATGGCATTGACTCTGAAACTGAGCTGAAATTAAAGACCACATAAATGATGTAATTATAAACTATATTTATGTTTTCTTTGTTTTGGCACGGCGTGGGGCTTCAGAGTGCGACTGATTACAGAAGGGTTTTGATTTCTACTTGGCATTGATTCTGCCACTTAAAAAAATGAATAATTCTGCTTCTTGGTGGGTTGTGTGTTCTTGCTCTCCTGGTTGACCGCCAGACTTCAACAAATGGCTGCTTTTTCCAACTGGATAATTTGAAGATACATTGCTCGAGGACTGTAGTCTTCTGTACATTCTCTCTCTAAAATTACATTAAAAAGCAACCAGCCTTGGTCAGCACTGTCGCCTCACAGCAAGAGGGTTCCGGTTCAAGTGGCCCTGTGAGAGAGCCCCACCCCTGCGACCCCGTTGGGAATTAGCGGTATCGAAAATGAATGGATGGAATAACTAGCCTTTCATAGGCTAAGACACTTTTTTTGGTATAATTCACTATTGAACCATTAAATACATTGAATGAATCAAT
This sequence comes from Menidia menidia, assembly GCA_907169785.1. NCBI lineage: Eukaryota > Metazoa > Chordata > Actinopteri > Atheriniformes > Atherinopsidae > Menidia > Menidia menidia. Next base: position 6,998,697 of record CAJRST010005557.1, on the reverse strand, counting down.
GTTTTAATCTTTAAAATGTTTCGTTTCTTGCGCCTTCTGGCAGGTAAGACACAACTAAAACATCCATTTCCAAGAGAAAAGCCCTTGTAACAACACTTTATTTCTGTGCAACAAGCAAGATATGAATTCTGAGATTTGTTGGACGGGTTCAACTTTAGGTGCTTCTCCACAGTTAGTGTAGGCTCCTCTTTTATTCCCATGGCTATGTTGTTAGAGTGGCAGTTGTTAGACTCTCTGAGGCCTTTAAGCTCGCTGTTTTCCCCTTATTACTCGTGCCCGGTGGGGGACAACAGTTGTAGAGAGATGTGGTGCGGCGCACCAGGGGTGGTCCCTAGATACCAGGGATTCATTCTTTCCACCTGATGCACAGGATGGAGAGAACACAGAGCTGGCAATTACTAGATTTCTTTCTATATATACTGAGATTCTGGCCAGCTCCGCTCTGCTGTGCTCCACTCTGAGGGCTGTCTCAGGGCCAAGCTGGAGGTTATGAAAGCAACACACTCCTAATGGACTATTGATGTGTGTGTGCGTGGACGGGAGTGCGCGTGGAAGTATGAGAAGAAGTCGAAGAGAGAACAAAGAAAGGAAAACAAGTCCGTAAGAGATGTTTTCTTTGTGTATTAGTGCGCTCTCCTTTTCAACTATTGCGGTGGCAGAAAATGAGCATTCAGGTCCACAAGGCGCTGTAAATCATCTATATGGGCTCAGTAAAAGCTGCAGGAATAAACTTCAAGTGTGATCCAACAGCCACAAATGTGCTGCACTACCAGGGAGGAAGCAGACACAGACAGAGACACTGTGTCTGAGACATGAGGTCACTGAGAACCAGGTGCGTTTCCATCGTCCTTCAGCCCGAACACCGGCAGACAGGTCTCACACAAATACGCTCACATAAAAGAAAATGACGCAAATAGCTCCAAGTGACAAAACACACTGGCAGCTCAGACGCCATCATAATAAATTTCACCAAATGGATCATGTCCCACTCCTGCTGATGGTCCACTGGTAGAGCATGCAAAGTGTGCGCACATTCTTTAGTGACTGTGTGTGTGTGTGTGTCCCCTAACCTGCTGGAAGGCTATCGGATGAATGAATGAGCTCCGCTCCTGGAGGTCCGGTGGCACAACAGAAATAACTCTGCTGACCACAGTGACCTCTGCTTGTTCCCACACAGCCTGCATCCTGTTCTGATGGAGACCCAGGCTCTATTTCGGGGGAGCGGCTAGATTTATCTCGCTGCCCTCTGTGTCCTGGGACGGTGACAGTGACGTGGTCGGGTGTAACTGATGCCTGCTTCTTTCGGGCTGCTTTGTTTCCCTGACGCAAGCACTCACAGGATACCGCACGTCCTCTACGTTTCTCTTCATTTTTAATTTCAGAGCTCAGGAATGCTAAAAATAAACCCGAGTGGAAACGAAAAAGCTGCAATGATTCACACTAATTTGTTTCGATGATCTAGCCCGATAGTCTGATATCTCGTGATGAAAGGTGGGGATAAGAGGAGCACAGCAGTGAATATCTTGAACCTAGACCTGCTGAATTTTTTGCATACCACAGAGACCTTGATGCATGATTATCCTCCTCAGCAAACTTAATCTTCATTCTGGAGGACGGGCAGGCCAGCCAGAAGGCTATGAGCTCAGTGACCTGCTGTAGCTGAGAGGCTCAATCTCCTCCGTTGGAGAAGGAAAGCTTTACCCCGCATTAGATTAAGTTGACTGATAACCAAAATCTAGATCTCAGGATCTGGGAGGATAACCTGCACATCTTCAGAAAATCTTCTACAGGATATGACCGCCTTGTAAGATTTTGAGAAAATGTGCTTCTTATTATCATTTCTGAGGATTGAGGTCAATAGGACAAAAAGCATTATTTCCAGAAGCGAGTGGTGTAATAATGACTTTTTGTGCTACAAAACAAAACTCTATTTTGTTCTATAAATAAAATCCTAATGCAGCATTTAACCATTACAGGGGAACTGGAAGCTCCCATGGAAATATAATTCAGGATTAACCTCAAAAGAATTAACAAGATTAAGAAAGCCCTCTCAGTTGAATGAAACCAGTTTTCACATCTGGACTTTGGGGGAATTTGTCCCAACTCTCGCTTGGCCACAGAGTAATCAGGCCAATCACATACATACAGCACATTCCCGACAGATTACTTTGCAGCAGTTTGCATTGCTTCTGTTTACCTTGTGATAAAACTATTCCTAGCATAGGAGTTGCAAAAGCCAGTGCTATAAATCGTCTTTTTTCATCTGACCAAACCTTCACATCCATAGATCCAAACAGACCTATTCCTCCTGCATCGGTACAAACCCCTGCATTGTTTTAATACACAGAATTGTGTGGTCTAGGGGCTCCAAACTGAATGCTAATGTCATGTTAGGAATGGGCTCTCAGTGACATGCTTATATGTACTTGTACATTCTGTTCTGCTGCTAAGACTTTGACATTCGTCAAGACTTTGACAAATGGAATTGTACTTTCACATGTAGAGAGTACTAGGATGCTGTATTTTGATTTAAGGACATTAAAAAATGTATTTTTTTTAATGGATGCGTGCGAAGAAATGGATGACGGCACACAAAAACGGAACAAAACTTCCTAGTTACAGATTCCAAGCCATCTTACATCTCATCAGTTCAGAATAAATTGGCCTGGCAATCGATATGTTCACATAATGCATTCTTCTGGCATGTGAAATATATTTACACAAGAAGAGAATCTATCCCCTCACATACTCTCTATTCCCGATGGTGTTGAACAACACTTGTGCCTCAGCATCCATCACAACCAGATCAAGTACAAAAGCTAAGACCTGTGTTTTTTTGTTGTTTTTTTCCAATTATCTTTTAAATTATAGGGCAGTTTGCAGTTAATTGCTCCGCTTAGTAACTCACCTCTGGTGAATAACTCATGTATTCACAGTTAACTTGTAAGTCAATGGCAGCCATTTATTTTTTTTAATTCCTTTGTAGGATTTACATCTGGTGCCAATATTCAAACATAATGTCCAGAAAGCTTTTTTATATGTTTGATGGTACTCATTTAACATATTTATTTAACACACAATTGTTAGTGACAAAGGAACATTTCCGTGCAGAGTTTGGAGCGTATTGGATCAGTTTGGATTAGCAAAATAAAAAATAAGCTCACATTGCTCCTGACTAATAGCAAGAGAGGCATTTATGGTCAATTTGATCCACACCACCCTGCACTGCAAACATGTATATCTGGAACTGCAGGCATCGCTGCTGTAATATGTGGTCATAGCTTTAAAAAGAACTTCTCTCTGCATTCATGACTTGATTGCAGGCATTTAAGCCTTTCATCTTATCCAATTTAACTTTCTGTTTGGCCATTTCGCAGTCGACTCAGTTCATGTTCATTTATGTTTAATAGAACAACATGAGATGAGTGCTTCCTTGTGCTTGTCCATTTTTCAAACCGTATCTGCATGTGCATGAGGGATGCTTTCACAACATGGGGCTTTTAGGTGGCATCTCTACCACCTTCGGAAAACACAAAAACTCCAGGAACTGCCACTGCAGCACTCATTGTAACTAATCCTCCGGGGATCACATATTCATTTGATCATAACCCATCCTGTGGTTATTGGGATAATTCATTTGAACTCCGAAATGTCAAATCTGATGATGTAAGGAGAAACTCAGGTTTCAGAAGTAGTGAAGGGAGTCATAGAGTTGGCATTCACTTCCCAATTCCCCAGTTTAGACAGCCGTCACCGGTGGAGCAGCGGCCCAACACCAATGTTAACTTACACAGAAAAACAAACTATTTGATCTGAAACTGTAGTCTGCCTCCTTTGTGGATTACATTGTGATTAGTCATGCGCCAAGCAGAAAGTGGAGGGCAAGCTACTGTGCTTTAGTATTCAGCATTTGTCAAAATAAACAACTTAAAAAATGTAGGTAAAAGTTAGGGTAAGTCAATCCAGTGGCGGTCGAGGAATATCGTGTTTTACAGAAAAACACTGCTGTTTCCAAAGCCCTTCCCCAAATGCTGACAAAATGCCAGTGAGAGAAATCCATGAACACCTTACATTCAACAGCACTATTTGACAAGCTCCAATTAAATTCCACCCTTGTTGCGGCTCTACTTTGATGTGTGTACAAATGTTAAACCTGCGGAACAAAAACACTTGTGTCATGTGTGTCGGCTGTCAACGGTGTCAGTAAAAATCACGACACAAAAGAGACGAGCTTATCATCCAACAATCCGAGCACATGTCGAGCACAAAGAAGAGGGAGATATCTGTGACCGACAAAAGCAGCTTTGGCTGTTTATTTAGCTTGCATTGTTGTGTCCATTCATCCAGTCATTCAGGTGAGAACGAGGGAGGAACATGGAGGACTATGCACGAGTCTTAGTTAAGCGAGGAGAGAAGAGGGTGAGTCTGTGCAGAGGAAGTGAGAGATGAAAGGCAGCTTCAACAGGGCCTAGGAGAGAGGGAGGAACGGATAAAAGAGAGCATGAAAGCAAGGACAACAAAAAGTGCAAGGAGAGGTGTGAGCGGGATGGGAGGAAAAAAAGATACAAGGGGATCAGTATGGTGAACAGCTGGGCCAGAGTCACCGAGGTCAAGCCGAGGAAGCGGTCGCATAGTCAATGTCATCCTTTCATCTCATCTGCTCGAGATGCAATTTAACCTTCCCAAAGCATAGGTTGATCCAACTTTCATGCCTCTCTTCTGCGCCACCCACCACTTTCTTCCCCTTTCTGGCCTTTTCCATCTGCTCTTTTTTCATCTTCCGCAATTTTTTTCTGTCGCACTTCCTTTGCTTCCCATCTAGTTTTTGCCTTTACATGCTGGCTACATCGCTTTTTTTTTTTCCATGGGATGCATCTCATTCTCTCGGTAAATATCCTTCAATCAGTGTTTCTCCGTATTAGATGTGGTTGAGTGGCGAGCACAGTCAATCCTCCCTGCCTGAACCCCTCCAGGAGCGTGAGCCCCTCTCTTTTGGCTAAACAAACTTTGAAGCCAATCAAAGAGCTAATATTATTTTCTGTGGAAGGGGACCGCAGTTGCTGAATACTTTATTTTTCAGTGACAGATCGACTTAGAGCAGCTCCCCACTCCTGTTCGTCTCTGCAAACCATTGGCTTCACTCATGAATGATACAGTTCAGTGGCAAAACAAACAATGCGTGACAAATCCAGATTATTGTCTGTAGGCGAGATAAGGTTATAATGAGAAAGTGCATCGGGGGAAATTGATCCTTTTTCAGGAAGCTGCCTGATTTACTGGGGAATGCCAATAATAACTTCCTGTGTGTCCTGCTTCTAATGGGAGGCGGGTAAAATCATGGGTTGTGGGTGGAAGGTTCGTGCTAAGAGGGCAGATTTCATTACAGTGGAACAGCCTGATAAATGCATTTGAATGGAGTGTTCGGTGCCTAATTATTACCTGTGGCAGGGTATATTAAAAAGCCGTCTGACTGCCATTGAGCACCATAAACAGTAACAAAAATATTACCGGCTGTGGATGACTTCTGAGTACATCCAACATTTAACCATTTCTGTCGAAACGTGGAGCAAAATGACATCAGATGAGCACTCAGACGTGCCACACAGATGCAGCACGGGAAATCTGCGCTTTTGCGTAGTTGGAAAGGCAACCGTGTCTGAAATGCACTGACAGCCAAGTCACCAACCTACTTGGCTACACGTTAAATCTACACGCCATAGGGGAGAGAAATAGGCCCGTCGACAGGACAGTTATTAGCCAGGGGAGCGTGGGAGGGATGGCAGACATTAACATAGATTACTCGAGTATGACTGACAGCTTCAGAAGGGCTTTTTGTGACTTACCAAGTGATTTGGGACTCGCCTTAATTCAGCGAGGGACGTTTTAATACCGTGGGCTGTCTCTGCTATCTTGGCACCATTGCCTTAGTGAGGATGCCAGCAGGGAAGGATTCTCTCTTTTTTTTTCCTGAAACAGCACCCCCAGCAGCAACACTCCCACAATCAATGGCATCGGCCCTATGTTGGGCAGGTTATGATGCGAGGGGCTTGGCAGGACATTACTATATTGTGTATTATGGTGCTTCAAGACTCTGACTGGATAAATGTAATGATTCAAATAAAGCTAGTGTATTATACATAGATCTCTGAAAGTTCAAATGCCCTTATTTCCCCTTTTTTTTCTATTGGAAAATAATGTGGCTCGTTCCGTGGACCAAAATGAAGGAAACTCAAAGATAAGAGTGAGTGAAAACAGCCATAAACATTCTGGTTTAAAAATAAAATTGGAAAACAGATAAAGTTCAGCAGAGAAACGCCAGAGCACAGCAGAAAAAAAAAACAGGAAACCTTGTACATATTGCATGTTTCCGTTTAGTTCAGTCTCTCAGGGGCCACAGGGGCTCCTTCCTGATGTGGTTTTCATTATTTATCCAGCATCTATTGGACAATATTGGAGCCCATTCTCAATTCTCCTGCCATACTGGCAGCAGAACTTTGGAATAAAAAGTAACAACGGAAGTGAAAAGGAAAAAGCAGAAGTGTTGCTGAACACTCAGTCTGGGCTCAATTTTTGTTTGCATAGTTAATATATTAAGTGAAATTAAAGCAAACGCTAAATTTACTTTAGCCTGTCACTTTCTCAGGCTCAACACTAACCACTCCAAAAAGGCCTTGTGCTGTTCATTTAGCTGTAGTGCAATTAGTAAAATTGATATTAAGCTCAATCAAACAAAGAGCTGCAGCTCAGCACAGTGGTCCAGTACATACACCGTCTTACAGGTTATCAGTTTTCCTTCTGCCACTGCAGGTATGGAGCGTAGTATGTATGTGAGATTAGTCACCTGCCAAAACCAAACAAAGGCTAATGTGTCTCCGGTTCAAATTACATTTACCATAGGGTGTCATTTCTAAGCTGTTTAATGCATTGTGGGACGAGGAGCTTTAATCAGGGAAGCTCAGTGGAGCCAGCGGATTAAATCACTTTTTATCTGCACTTCCTTTGACTTTTCCTGTGCACAGGGTAGCAGTGTAAATCATAATGTGTCCCTGTTGGGCTCACTTCAGTATAGTTTATTGCTCTGGTCACATTTCATAAATTTAATTTATTTTGTGTATTGAGTTAGTCCACATTCAGTAAAAACAAGGATAACTCTTTTATCTTCCCTCCAAATACAAAGTTCATCATTCCCCAGCATAGGGGGAGGTTTCATGCACACCGTTTCATCTGTGCCCGTTGTCTGTGATACACACATGCATCCGTTTGGTAAACCTGGAACATTGATGTATAAGTATCCACATTTGAAAGGACACAAAGAATGTGGAGTTTTGGGCAAATAGTGCAACATGCTTGAGTCTTTATTTGTGTGCACATGCATGCTCACAGCCAACAACAGCGACAGAGCGAGCCGCTGCCGCATTGCACTGAATACATAAAGAGCTGGAGCGCTCCATCAGGACTATCGATCATGTCCCTCTCTCTGAATCACAATCAGACGTGGGCAGAGCTGGGCGGCTGGAGCAGGCCTCTGTGACCGGCTTGTTGGACAACCGCTACGTACCTCTCATATCAACAAGGCCTCTCCAAACAAACCTGACCTGGATAGTTGAATCTATCTGTGAGCACCGTCATGGATATTTTTGTAGAATTTGTTCAAATTCAAAACCTTTACATGCAGACACCAGAAACAGCCTTAAAAGATATCTGTTCAAGGGATTTATTCAAAGGTGAAAATGTATATATTTTGTATTGATATAATACTGTTTAAAAAAAAAAAAAAGGTTTACTAATGAAACTTTTCTTGCGTGACATGTTCAAAATGAATGATTGTTTCAGTCTGGTTAAATAATGGCTTTCAATCATTCAAATATGGGTCACTTTTCTGTTAATGTTCCCAATGCTTCATTTAGACATTCCTTTTAGGTGATGAAGTGAACCACAGCGTGATAGATATCATTCGTAGGACATTAGACAATATACTACAGTGTCAACACAGCTGAGAAAAACCTCATCTTTCACTTCCCCTGTGGACAAAACATTCCCAGCTGCTTTCCACAAAAATGCCACCACCACAAAGTCTGTAAGTATCAATAGGATTTTAGTTCCTTTATAATATGCCTTCTTGCTATAAAAAGTTACGTCAAGCCAATAAAATAAAAAAATTGTCAAACAAAACGTTGATGGGTAAAAGTAGTTCAAAATATGTGTATCATTATCAAAATATAGATAGACATTTTGAGGCGCAAATTCTGAATATGGAAACAGACAATTAAAATTATTTCTCTCATACAGTAAAAGAAGGAAAGCGATCGAGTATCATTAGCTGCCATATGCTATTGTCTTTTCCACATGTTTGTCAGTTCAATATCTTATGTAATCACAGGGAAGTTAGATGTTATTGCATTAAAACTGAAACAGGAAATGCACAGGACTTGTCTGTGGGCTGATTAGCTGCCATCTGTGAGCATCTCCTCTGCTCCGTATGTTCCTGCTCCTGTTGCTGCCGCATTATCTCAACCCAGTGCCTGGAATCTGACATCCAGGAACTTACTTCAGGTATGGGACAGCGAGGTTACAACTCAATATACATCTGCGTTGTCACTACAAATACCTAAATAGGAGGATGGCAACAGTGCCAATAACAACACCGACTCCCCACACTCATGCATGCGCAACGTCACTCATACATTGTCATGGCTTGACAAAGTGGGACTGGCTGGCTGAGATGGAATTGTAGAGGCGTGTCGGATATAGGCTGGAATAGATTGGTGAGAAAGCACTGAGATGTCTGTGGATTTATATGTGCATATGCATGCATATTAAGAGCTCTCCTCTGGTGTGTGCCACCACAGCTGCATTCAACCTGTTTGCACGCGATGTTTAAACACTAAATAAAAGAGGGAAATCTTCTCATTAGCATCGTGTGGATGTTGACATTTTATCCAGGTCAAAGTCAGTGGTGCATGGCTATATTTGTGCTTATGTGGTTTGTGTTTGTGTTAAGGCTCACACAGTGCAGTAGTCATGCTTGTCACACAAGCATCCCCACACACACGCGCGCACAAAGGCACACACACACACACAGGCGATCCTGCTGTGCTGTGTGCGGCGGGAGCCCCCCGGAGGGTGCCGCTGAGCTGTCAAAGCAGGATGGATGAAGAAGCTGCCCTGCATAGCAAAGGGCTCTGGGGAAATCCCACCGACATGACACTTCGATACGCACACACACACACTGACGTTGCACACGATGTGCGCGCACACACTTTCAACCAAGAGACATTTGAATATGCGTGCGTTCATTTGAGCCCAGAGAGCGTGCACTTGAAAACAAACACATACAGGCACAAAATAGGGACAGTGTCCGCAAATGGGCTTCATCTGCGTGAAACTGAAACAGCCCGCAGGGTCCTTTTGCAGGGGAATATCCCCGTCTGATAACACAAGTACAAGACATCTAGATTTAGCACACAGCAAGTCAACATGGACGGTGTCAGAGAGGACAAAAACAGCTCACTCCCACTCTTTATTTAACTAACAGAAGGCCTTTATCCATTTTTATCCATTATCCTGTTTTTCATTATGACAGAAAAAGAGATTGCAATACAGACTAAAATATAGAAATTAAACATTAACACTGTACGTGTTTTGATAAACCGGTTACAGTTATCAACACAGTTTTCATGTGCAAATATCTGATTGATTTCTGTCGTTCTTACTTATACTTATTTATGCTCTTACTGACAAACACGTTCTAGATAGACTGCTAGCCTGTTTATGTCTGATCACCAACTGCTTGTGTTCCTTGCCCCTCGGGCTGTGTAGCTGTAGTTCATCAGAATTCTAGATAGCAGCAATTAGAATGTCGAGTTGAACATGATTGGAACTGAGAGCAATGACGGAAAAGTTTGCACAGTAAAACCTAAATAGTTACATACCAAGTGCAAATTTGCACAGATCACAAACTTCAACAGAAAAAAAGCCGTAAGAGATTTTAGAATTGTCACTTTTTAAGTGTACATTCAGACAAAAAGCAAAAAAGGGGAACGTTTGATAGGCCATTTAGAGGGACCATGGTAGCAACAAACCAAAAGAGTTTATAAATGTGACCACTCTTAATTCAACAGAAGGATTTCCTCGATCTAGGCACTAAGTCTCAATTCTTGGCACAATCCTGACCAATCCATTAAAAATAATAAAGCCCAAGCGGCAGGGAGATAGACCCTTAAAGGCGAAGGTCAGCCTGATATTACAGCTTTAAAGGTTTCCTATTATGGCTAAACTTCAATATAACCGCTCACCTTGCCTTTAATGGCTGCTGGCTATGCAGTGGCTGAGCAGCTATGGACATTCCAAATCCACTCTTTCTGAGATATTACTGTATACTGAAGAGCGATATACGGGGGTTTTTGCAGACACTGGTTAAAAGAGCGAGTGTTAATAAAATCGCCACACTGGGGAAGGAGGTCTCCCGGAATCCTCCTCTCTGGCCCAGACAAAAAAGGACTGCAGCACCTGGCCCCAAAAGTGCTAAGCTTGCATTTTTCCTTCATCTAGACCTTTCTTGCAGACACTTTTCTGTCTCTATACCCCTTCAAGCTCCCTTTTGTTCCAGCTGGCACCTCTCAACATATTTTTATCCATGAAAACTTGCCTTAGTTTCCCATTATCCTCTAACTCTGGAGCTATAATGCTTCATTGGACACTGAGACATTTCTGTGCAAACAAACACCGAGCTGTAATCTTGTCTCTACATCTTTGGTGACATTCTTTCCTTAACCTCCTTTTTCCCCGCTTGTTTTCTCCTTGGTTGCTCACTATACGGTGACTTCAGAAATGTTAAACAGGAAGGAGAGAGGACACTGCAACACTGAGCAGGAGAAGAAGAGGGAAGAGGCGAGAGTGCAAGCTCTTAAGTAGATTGCAAAGAACAGCACAGAGGCATGAGTGTGAATATTAAAGAGGGTTTTCTCCTGACCAAGAAGTTCCAGTCTGCAGCAAGAGCAGCACCAGGCAGAGAAAAAGATGGTGACATTAAGAGAAAAGAGGCCTACAAAAACAGTCCAATAGAGTCCGTAAAGTCAGACATCAAAATGTGTACCATGTAATGTTCTCACATGCAGATCTGAGTTAAGAAAATCCTCCAAATTGCTTTGGGAACATGGTTTCTTATTTAAAAAGGGACAGTTTAACTAATGCCAAATGCTAAGATAAAATGATGTTGCCGATGATAAACAGGGGTGAGTTTCGTAGTTTTTGCTTCAGAACATGGGTGCAGCAGCGAGTTGGACATGTGACACACTGAGACTTAATTGTTTGAAGGAGGGACTCACCTGGAATGCCCGGTGGGGTTTTCAGGTATTTTCCGTTGAAATGCTGTATCACAACTTCACACTTCTCTGTAGACTCCATCCTGCATTGGAAAGTAATAAACTGGGTTAAATTCTAAACATTTACCATTCATTTTAGGCAACAGCTGAAATGATAATTCCCCTGTCCTACTTAACCCTTTGTGAGAAACGCATGGATGCTGTTTCCATTACAGGAGACAGATGGAAGTTTCATGTCATAGATAGCTGCCAAAACATTCTAATAACAGTGGTGTGATCACATGTGGAACACAATGTTAAATTCTGCTTCAAATGCAATGGTTAGCTTTATAGAGGGTGGGATAAGGGTTGGGAAACTAAATGAGAGAATAAATGCCTTCCCCACTTGCAAGGTGGTATCTGTTCATTGAAAACGATCCAGAAAGATTATCCTGAGTCTCTCTCTCTATCTATTTGCTTTTGAGCATCCTATCCCGCATGGATAACAAGTTCATAATGAAATTCAGAGCTTTCAGGGAAATAATTGTTATGCAGCTTTTCTCTGTGCTTAAAGAAAATGAGAAAAAAAAAGATTTAAAAAAGTGTAAACGCTGTAGAAATGTAGAACTGAAGGTAGAAAAGGGTAAAGATGAGAAAATGGAAATAATAGGCTCCTGTATTCTGTAGCAAAGATGGGTGGGAGATTAAAATGGTCGAAGCTGACTGGCTTGAGCCTTACTTTACCAATGAGAACAGGCAAAGCAGCTGGTGTGCATGGGGGCTCTTGTCTTTACCATCATGAGGTTAACAGACACTCGTATATCAAAAATACATATGATTGCAGAACCCCTTCAGTTTGCTGGTGCAGAGAAGTGCTTCTCTGCTATGAAACAAGATCAAGTTGGGAGAGCAGATTATAGCATTCAACGTTCCACCTTATGAAAGACAAAATACAAAAAAGTTGAGGCACACTCTCGCTGAAGTTTCTGAGATCTCTGTATAATAATAATAATAATAATAATAATAATAAAAGATTAACCTTTGCTAAAGATTCCCATTTATACGTCCATCTTTTAATATTAAAAGTGTAAATAGGAAAAAGTGTTTTGGTCGTAATTAACCATTCTCATGGCATCTTAAGCATCTTGTAAACTTCTCTCTTCCATTTTTCTTACAGGCTGTTAATTCAGGGGGTTGTGCTGGTCCTCAACTCAAAACCAATTTCCTGTTATCTATTCCTATCTCTGTCTATCATATCTATGTTCCACACTCAAGCCAAAAGCCTGACCAATTCATCTTTGTGCTAAACAACCCCAGAGGAATTCTTTTTAATAAACTCTGTACATTTATTTCTCCTTGACAATTTTTCTCATCCTAACGAAAAGGTTTTATTTTCCAGGACTTGCATAATGCTTGTACTGATTTTTTATGTAAAAAAAAAGTTTTCTACGATAAGATTTCCATTAAGTCTTCAGAACATCTTTGGGTGGGTTGCATGCCAAATTCTAGAGTCCCTTAAATCGTCTTGTACTTTTCCTGTAATCAAACAGGAGGTTTGATTTGTTTTATTTGCAACCACTTGAAAACTAGCAGCTTTTCCCTCATTACTTCCCACTGAAACTACCACCTAATAAAGCTTTGTTCACGTGAGAAGACCAAGGTCCTATCAGGGTAATTAAGATCCTAAACAGTGGTAAAAACTGTTGAGAAGGATGCTTCATCTTGAATTTTTTGCCTTTTGTCACGAGTTCTTCAGCAATACAAAGCAGTCTTAATTAAATTCAAACAATCTCTCAGTTTGTGAAAAATTGGAATTTCACTCTGTGTATGTGGGCCAAAGTGTAGGACTATTTCATGGCTGGGTGCATCAACTCAAGTAAGTTTTTGATTTAGCCGTGTGCATAAACCAAGTCGAAGCGGAACTTTTTGTTTTTGGCCCAATTATTCAGTATATATACATCCATCCATCCATCCATCCATTATCAATACCGCTTATTCCCTCATGGGGTCGCGGGGGGAACTGGAGCCTATCCCAGTGGTCAACGGGCGAGAGGCAGGGTAAACCCTGGACAGTCCGCCAGTCCATCGCAGGGCCACACACAAGACATACAAGGACAAACAACCACTCACACTCACATTCACATTCACTCCTAAGGGCAATTTCCCCAATCTCCAATCAGCCTAACATGCAGGTTTTTGGACTGTGGGAGGAAGCCGGAGAACCCGGAGAGAACCCACGCAGACACAGGGAGAACATGCAAACTCCACCCAGAAAGGTCCTGGTTCCCCCGGGATTCGAACCCAGAACCCTCTTGCTGGGAGGCGACAGTGCTAACCACCACACCACCGTGCCGCCCCTAGTATATATACAGTATAACAAATATATGTATTTTGTTTTAGAACAGGTGCTGCAAAGCAGTGCTCATGAAAGTATGGTTAGAATTTCTTGACAATTGTTGTTAGCATGTATGCTACAAAAAAAAGAAAAAGAAAAGGGGGCACAAAAGAACTTATGATTTGGTGTTTTGGTGCTAATTGTGATATATGAATGACCGGTCCAGAGTGTGCCTGGGACTGTCTCGGTGCACATATAAATGGCACAGAAAACTGATGAACTGTGCACATCAAAACTATGGAGGCACTAATTAAAGGTCTTCTAAGAAAACTAACCATCCAGCACTCAGGTTCCACAGATCATGCCTTATGGCACCCTAATGACAATAATGTAAATATCTTAATGTCATGAAGTGAGTTTTAAGCAAAGGGAAAGTTTGCTAAAAAAGATGACAATAATAATGACAAAAATATTAATAATCTCACAGCTTCCCCATCCTAGTGGCAGACAAACCCTAAACCTAACCCAAGGTCTTCTCAGCAGAAAATATACATTGACTTCTGATTATTGAAGCATATCTGATTGGGGATGAAAAATATGAGCAAATACAAAGTTCAGGCACAGTGCAATGTGCTAAAGACTAGCTTTAGGATTTGCTCGTTTCTCCAAAAGTTATTTCTACCAGAAAGTTAAACTGTGTTAAGACACAGAAACATATTAAAAACAAATATTCTTCTGCTTGTACACACAAAACACTGATATCACAATGACACTGCTCTCCAATGCTCTTGAGCGATTGCTATGCATTTATGATAATATGCTCGGGGAATGTGCGGAATTCATTGCATTTCGGATTCTCATGCTTTTTTTCGCCCACACCTCCTGAAATACTCATATCATCCTGTCAGCCTCTCACTTCTCTGTCCTCTGTCTCTCATCCCTTTCCTCCAGCTACCTTCATCCTTCTTTTTTTTTTTTTTTTACCATAGCTTCTTTATCGCTCTCTCCATCCCATCCATCTTACTCCCAGCCCCTCTCCACCCTTTCTTTTTGACGTCTCTCTCATTCCTCGCTGTCTTTCAACCTTGGTTATTTCCTGCATCTTTCACCATTACCCCCACTCTCTTCAGTCCCATCATTCTCGCTCTCCATGCCCTCCTTTCCTTCCCTCTCTGTCCATTCTTTTCTTTCCATATTACGCCAATTCCCCATCAACATCTTTCGCCTGCTCCTTTCCCTACAAGTCTTTTTAGAATATGTAATCTTTCACACTTCCTGGAATCATCAATCTCTCACTGACCTTGTAGCCACCCTCTTCCCATCTGTCTCTCTTCTCCGTGCGTCCCATGTGTGGCCGGGCCACTGAAACTGCCCAATCTGACTCAGCCGATCACTCATCATAGAAACTGGCCTTGTACTCAAAATTAGATATTGAGAGGGCTGGATATTATTTTAAAACTCGGATTCTGTTGTTTTAAATATGTAAATGTGAAACACATTTTGATTTAACAATAAACACCAAACAATTTAGATGCAAAATCCTTGAACACAATCAAAGCTAATGTGATCATCTCGACTTACAAGTATACACATTAATATGTAAATATTGTAAATAACCTTTTTTTTTACCAAGTCATGATGACATTAAACTCACATTTGTAATCATGACTTTGTAATAAACTTCTAACCTTTGTGTACATTCTAATCACTTTATTTGTGACCTATAACAGTTCTTCTGCTGTCTCAGTCAATAAGCTTAACCGAATATTTAATATTTAATAATTTCATGTACCTAATTAAAGATATAATGATGGAGAAAATGGAGCTCACAGTTATGGTAAAATCATTTCTTCTAATTTGATCTTCTACAAAAAGGAGGCAGAATTGCCCAGGTAGTGTATCAGGTTTATATAGTTCCAACAATTCAAATAAAATATTTCTGATATGAATATGTCAGATTTGATTTTCTTTTAAAAGAAAGTAACATGCTCGACAAAAGAATAAACAGCTGAATAATTAAACAAGTGTATTACAATTGCCAAAGGTAATTCAAAGATATTTTCCATGAGTAATGTGAAAACAAACAACTGCATGAGCAATTTATTAAAAAGAGAAAAGGGAAACAACGGCAGTTAAGAAGAGACTCAATTAGTGAGTCAATTAAATTGTTGAAAGGTATCATAAAACTTCCTCGGGTGTTGATTGGTTTAAAGTTAAACGACCTCTGTATTGCAATTAAATCTTACATTTTGAGTATGCAAATGGTTAATGACCAACACTTTTTTGAGCATTTTTTTTTATCCAATTCTGATGGGAGCCAGGTAGTTTATATATATATATACACTGTTTAATCACAAACGTCATGATAATAATTCATGTTTACTCACAAAGACAACAGTATTCCTTGACTGAGACACAAACGTGCCAATTATTGCTCCCCAACACTTTACTATAGAAGGAATTTTCCATCCTTTTTCACAACCTAGAATGGAATAATGTTTTATGTGGTTGTGATCTCCATTATCCAAACAAAAGCAGTTTTGAGATTCTGTGATGGCTGATTTGGGACCTGTCTGTTTTTTTTTTTAGAACAAGCCTCAGACAATCATACAGATTTGAATGCATAACCTTTCTCTAGAGTCATTTAGTTATTCTCTGGCTGGAATTGGTAATGCTGAGCACAGTGTAGTATTCTCTCTTTATTTTAATTCATTCTACTCACAACCCCTACTGGGAATTCATAGCTTCCTCGACACCACCCCCCCTTCATTCTCTCCAGTAGTCCGGCAGGTAGAAATCAGGCCAACAGACAAAGAGTAAATACGGCAGACAGAGTCTGATGCAGTCACAGGGAAACAAACCGGTCAGTCAGCCTGTCTGCTGGCTGCTCAGGATTTCTGGGTAGCCGGTCGTTTAGAGCCGGGCAGGTAGACAGTAAGCCAGGCCGGCTTTTCTGTGTGTGCTGCCGGTTAATGGCATCAGGTGCTGCTGTCTGCAATGATTAGTGGTGGGGCTGGAGTAATGGGCTCTGATAACAGTAATGGATCAGCCCACAAACATTTAGCTCAGTTTACTCTCTCTAATGCCCCTCACAGTCCAACCCTCAGCAGCTGTCTGTCTGTCTGTTGACACAACTAATGGCGGTCCTACATTTTCATAAAATACATTGATTTGTTTTGCCATCTTGGTTTCCTATCTGGGTTTTTCTTTGGTTCTGAAGCACTGAAAAACTTTATTTCTTCATCCAACCGCATCTCTCTAATGGTTCTGTGATGGACTGGCGACTTGACCGGTGTGTACCTCAAAATCAGCCGGGATGGCACCTCCTGTGTGACCCAACTAGGAATAAGCAGTATAGACAATGGATGGATAGAATAGATCTTTCTAATGTTCACTTATTCTTCCATCCTCCCTTCTCACACTTTCTCTTACTCAATAATTCTCTCTCGTAATGACTTCATCGTCTCCACCCTATCACATTCTCTCTCCTTTTCTAACATCCTTTATGATTAGCATTTTCCACTTGGCCAGTGTTTCACACTCATGTCTCTGCCTCTCTGAGTCCCTCTCCATCATGCCTTTCCCTCCGTCCACTGGGGGCTGCTTGAACAGGTGGCCTGTGGCAGGCTGTTACTGTGCTCTGCTTGTTGGTCTGCAGGAGGCCGCTACCTGTCCGAGTGAGCACAGCTAAGAGTCTGCTTTGTGTGCGTGTCATTACACGCGCACACGAGCATGCTTGTGTAGAGGCTGTGCACATGCTCATATTTGTGTGTAACAAGCTTGTTTTGTGTGCATTTGTGCTTGTCTATCCTGCTTTAACCTCTGGAAATAGAGCAGGGAATAGGATAGGAGTTCAGCCAGAGTGGGTGATTAAGAAAAATCCCTGCAAGATGGTGGCTGTGTGGCCATCGGTGGCTTCCTCTGGGTAAACAGGAAGAATGTGTGGAGAGGAATGAGAGCCTGGTGGCTGCTGTCGAGGACAAGGACAGAACGGTTTATGACTTTGGGGGATTAACAATCTGAAGTGGAAACTTTTCTAAGTATAAAAAGAAAATAAACTGTTGAGTTAGGGACTTGGCTTTGGAAATACAGCAGCAGAGTTATTGCTTGTGTCTATGAATGTCAGTAACAAACGCTGGGGTGTGTGAGACTGGGTCCCTGACATTTGTTTTTATTATCATAGTTTACCTGGCAAAGCCGACTCCTCTGCTGACCCCGTTGGCATCCCTCAGTATCCTCGTGGAGATGACGTGACCCAGGGGTTTCAGCATGTTCTCCAGCTCCTGCTCATCCATGGACACGGGCAGGTTGGAGATGTACAGGTTGGTGGGATCTTGCTCTTGTTGCTGCCGGGAATGAAATTCAAGGGGCAGAAGGAGGGATGAAGATGGACAGACAGCAAAAGAGGAGAGAAGAAAAAAACCATTATCAGATTTGTGTCATTTAGTGTGCTGTAATAATTGCAAACTGAACAACCAAACTCTTGATGAACACAAATGACATGGCAGCCCATCCAATCAAATGCATCACAGATATATCAATAATTCACTGTGCCTCTGGCTCCGTGCACATGTGAGCGAATGAGTCTGCTGCATAATGGATTTGTGTCAGTGGAAACTATCATGACTGTGCGGGCCCGTATTAGCATCTAGCCTGATGTGCATATTTACAACAGCTGTTATCAGCTCATGCGAATTATCAAAGTTTTGTTCGAAGTTAGAGTTTGAGAATTTCAACACGGAGAGAGACAGGCAGCATACTGTGTGACAGTGTTTCCAGTGTAGTGCC
Source organism: Menidia menidia (assembly GCA_907169785.1). Classification (NCBI taxonomy): domain Eukaryota; kingdom Metazoa; phylum Chordata; class Actinopteri; order Atheriniformes; family Atherinopsidae; genus Menidia; species Menidia menidia. The sequence goes on along the minus strand of CAJRST010005557.1, from coordinate 6,980,271 downwards.
CAGGGGTTGCTGCTCACTAGGTTAGCCGCACATCTGGTGGCTGCTTGAGCCTGCGGTAGCAGAGAGCGCTCAGTAAACTCCACAGCGGAACAGCTTGAGACTGCTCTACCAGTCAATCAGTCACCGAGCCGCCACCGTATACGTCATAACGGCATGCATCTATCTCTGTCTCAAGCCTATCACTCTCTAAATCAAGCATGAAATGCCAGCCATATTGCTAATTATGTATTTATGATGCTGTAGGCTGTAAGCACATTAGTGTACTTCAAAAACTTTCAAAATCACATTCCATCCTTCCTCCAGGTAGAAGGTGACTCATCCAATCAGGCAGCCAGCCAGACTCTCTGTGTTTCACAGTCACATCTCCAAACCTTTTCCTGAGCAGCAGCCAGGACCATCACAACTCAAGGGCAAATCCAATACAACCCAGCACCACCAACCATGTGCTTACTAATCAGTCTAATACAACAGGTAAAAGAGTCGGGCAGAATTTTGATGAGATTTACCTCCTTTTTATAGCCAATTCCAACAGAAATTTCAAAATTAAATTCATTAATCTTATTCCCATTGAAACTTAGGAAAAATTTGATTTCCTTAATCAATTTCATATTTATCCAAAATAAAAAAAGAAAAATATGTATGTGGCCCTTGAGCAATATTTTGAGCAGCGTAAATGTGTGACAGTTAAAGTGGACTGATCTGACATAACACTGTTTGCTATTAGTATAGATCAATAACGTGGGTATTGAAGGGACTTAAAAAGACATATCATCAAGTAGAAAGGCAATAATTGGCGCATTGTCCTACAAGCTAACCGTATGGAACATGGCCTTATCTATCATGAATGACAGCAAAAATTCTCCAACACATCCATACAATTTCTTAGATAATATTGTTTCAAAAGAAAAATGCTCTATTCAGCTTTGAGTGGATAAAATAGATTGGCAAGTCTCACTGTGACATCAAGGAACAAAAGCAAGACTAAATAAGAGAATGGCTTGGTGACATAAGCTAAATCCCCGACAGCCTTGTAAATCTCTGCTGTTGGATCAATTGATTTGGTCTGTAAAACTAGGTTTGGATATTGTGACATATATAATACAGTAAACCATTTTAGCAAGTATTCAATTCAGAAGTTTTGTATCCTTCCCGTTAGGTTTTAGGGATACTTCAGCAGCAGGCTGCACAGGCACCATATAAAAAAAACTGGAAACGCTGTCTTATGCTGTCTCCTAATGTGCTTCATACTGACAATAAAAGAAGAAGCTGGGACCAGGGCAGGAAGTGTCTCCACCAGTTCCCTGTCACCATCTTTCCATCTGCCAGAGGACAGGACCAATCCCTCTCCTGATTAATTAGCTGCCTTATCAGACAGGACATGTTTGATCTGATTAAAACCTTTGGGTGGAACCTGGTGCCTGAGACCATGACTTTTCCCCCTTTAACCAGGAACTCAATTACCAAAACTAAACCCCTCCTTCCTCTACATCTTGGTTGCATTTGAGTACTTTAGAACACGATTGAAAAAGCTCAGAAGAGTTTGTACAACACAGGATTTGCCTATGAATGAGGCTTAATTAAATCGGCCTGTAAAAATCTACTGTACATGTGTCACTCTCCTGCTAAGTCCCTTGAGAGTGTGTAGCCGTGCAGCTGTGCTTTTCCTTTTGAGTCTCATTGGTTGTGTGAGCCGGTGTTTTTCAGGATTATGTCAGATAGGCTTCATTTTGGAATGCAAAAAAAGAAGTCTGGATCAAAGAGTTAACTGAGTGACTCACTCTCTCATTGGGCTAAGCCAATGATAAGAGCGTATATGTGTGCACTCAAAGTAAAGCACTTTCTCCCATAAGCATGAAACAGTATGCACAGTGGACGAATGCGGCAGAATGTGAAGCCGTAATTTGGGTGCGTGGGCTAATTGTAGAGGGCTCCGTTTGCAGCGGGGATTATCACGGGAAGGCCTCCTCTACGCACGGCCGCCTCGCTAACTTTTCTCTTTGATGACGTTCTGCACCACAAAGCCCTAAATACCCAGATGAGAAGGTTAGGGAGAGGAGTGGAAATTGGAGTATTTTGACGGGAGGTGAGATGGGCTGGCCCATTCCGCGTGGAGATTTAATTTCCTTTAATGTCAGCCTTTGCACGGGCTCTGCTGTCAGGCTATGAATGAAAAGGTAATAGAGGTGTGTGCGCTTGTGTGAAACTCCACGTATCCTATTCCAAAGTAATTATGCATGTGCTTTTATTCCTTTAAATAAACACTTTAGACTGCATACTCGTGTATGTGCACAGAAAGCTTTTGTGGTCCATGGGTATATGCTTCCAAAAGGAGTAAGTACAACCACTTCTCTTATATATTTATGTGTGTGTGATGGCTGCTCATATCTGTTCCCTCGCCATTGACCAGTTTGGTGGAAGGTTAATAGAAAGGCTCGGGGCAGCACTGGGGCTTTGATGAGCATAATTCCTTCACCTTGCCACCAGGAGGACTGGAAAGATCCAACCGTGTGTTTGACAGAGGGAAGTATGGACGGGTGGGGGTGGACGACGTGTCATTTCCTGCTGACGGATGGCCCCCTCGCTAGAGCTGACAGGCCTGTGGCAGTTATTTCATTTTGCCTCCCTGCTCTGTTTACCTCACTGTAATTTCGGAGAACATTACCATACTACGGGGGAGGGGGGGGGGGGAGTATTAGTAAGAAAAAAAAATGTAGAAATGAAAAAGATGAGGATTTGAGTCACAGTTCATGAGCAAAGGCTTAAGGAGTGAAATGGCAAGAAAAGAAAGCTGAAGCGAAAGAGATTGAGCAGCTGACATGACAGGCAGATATAACACATTAAAGGAAGCCCTTGTTGCCTTTTGACAACGCTTGAGGGAAAAGAGACATCAAGCGTTAGAAGTCTGTCGTTGTGCCTATGGGGCTCTCAGGGCTACACCTCTTTAACTGATAAAAGTTGGAGACAGATATGTGTCTTGACTGAGGGCATCTAATGCTGTTTAGGGGCTGCGGGTTTCCCTTATTCATTTGAAACTAATTCTTCTTTTCTGTCACTGCAGCTATTATACACCTCTTTCTATGCCTTTTCCTTCATGATCTTTGGTCTTTTGTTCTAAACATCCCAACCTCCTGTTATTTCTTTTTATTTGAGACTTTTTTCAGTCCATTCCGGTCTTGACTACTGCCATCTCTCCTCAGCCCTCCATCCCTGCATCTTTCTCCTCTCAATTCAGTTTTCTCATGAGATAAGAGCTGTGTGTGTAATTGGTACTACAGGGCTTTTTGGTTACTCCTTTAAGCATAGATACAAACTCCACCAGCCTGTCAATCCTCGCTATAACAACACATTAGTCACTACCCTCAGGTATGCCACTCTGGCCTGTTGTGCAGCTAACCAACCGCCTGAAAGAAAACAATTAAAGGAAAAACAATGGGCAATGTCTTGACTGTTCTGAGTAAATTGTAAGTGAGCCATAGTTGCTGTGTTTTTGCTGCTGTGAGGATGATTTGCAGATACCAGGGGAGTGTGCCTCCATTCTTCTATATAGGTTGAGGATCTCAGATTTTGCAGTGGGAGCCTGAGTCTGCAAAACGAATTTAAAAAGACAAGCGGGCCAACCAAGTGGAAGGAAGGAGTAAGGGGGATGTGAGGATGAAGAGTGAAGGAAAAGCATAGGAGCTCACTTCAAAAGCTTGAATTTAATTTGCAAGGAGCCAGAGAATTCGGAGACAAAAAGGTAGCACTAGAAAGGGTCTATCATTCTGTCAGCTGGTAAGACAACAGCATGCGAAGTTAGCCAGGCAGCACACTGCCCCTTTGATGAGAGTCTCCCAACAGCTTCTGTTTCCACTCATGAGCGGATGGTTGAATCACTGTATTTTTCCTTCTTGAACAAGTGGTTGTCAAATGCTTCCTCAACATACTACCACTGTGCTCTAAAACAATAATATGCCATACATATCCAATAGTTCACACTGGAACTTATCCTAATGTCTTCTGACTTAGAGCAGACATTTACAGTAAGATGTTTGGAAAGCTAGACGGCAGGAAACTTTCCACTTGTTTATAGAGGATTTCATGGACATTCTCTTTCATGCAAATGGCAGCTTATTCATGTACGCCGCAACAGAAATTAAACCGGTCTCTGCAGAGGAAATGCTACACTTAAAGTGGACATTATTCATCAGACTCTTCATCAGACAGATGGTGAAACTTGGTGGGCTGGTTGTTGATATGATACGCATTCTTGAAGACACCATAACATATTCAAATACACATTATAAAGCAAGAAATGCATAAATATCTCCAACACAGACGAGCTCAATCACAGGACAGCACGTTAGACCACAAAGGAAAGGCAACAAGAGAGCAAGCTGGGAACGCGCGAGGCCCTTCTGCTGCTCGCTGGGGGGCTGAGGAAATCAACATTTCCGATTCAAAAATCTGCTGGAGATACAGGACTGTGAGGCGGTTTGTGCTATCACCCGGGCAGCCATATCCAATCCAATTACCATATTACATCTGAACAAACAACCCCCCAAAAAAACTGTCACTTAAGCATGATTTTAGCGGTAATGGAACAAGTGGATGTCGGCAGAGGATTAAACAGCAAATTTACCTTGAAGGCGCTAACTTGTCAGTGCCTAAGAAAACACTACAATACCCAATTTATTTTTCTGGTACAGATAGAATCTTTGCTGTAATTTGAATCTTGTAAATGGGCAGCATTTCCACCGTATAATCACTTTTCTAAATATAACTGTGGGCGTAATACAGATTAAGAAGAAGGAAGTTCTGCTTCTACAAAATGGAAAACAAATTTTTGGGTTGTTTTTTAAATGTTAGCAAATTGGTATGATAGGTACTGAAATGCCCGTTAATTAGGCTTTTCCTATTGATTTCCGAGCAGACAGTGATTTATTGCTTTTTTGTGATAAAATTTGTTTTTTACCATGAGATATACGAAAAATAAAAAAGGGCACAAAATGAAGCTCAGGGGCAAAAGATTAGAGATTCATCTCGCTCATACAGTGCTCCATTTGGAATACAATGTCACCCAATTGGATAAAAATTTTACAAGTCACCGTACATAGCTCCAGAGCACACCTTAATACATCACATCATTCAGCCCCAGATTTCTTCCCAAGAGTACAATTCAAACCAATGACAAGATTGTGTGTCCGGGCACTCTGAGGCACTAAGGTGTTTAGTTTGGTGTCAAGACCGACGCTCATTCACTGACTTTATTACACACAAAGCTCCTTCACAGCCCTGCGTCTTGTCAGCAGTGCAAAGTCACACAAACACATACGGACCTGTGTAGAACTGTACACATAAATATGCACACGTTGTCAATCTTTGTCCTATTATCGTTTATGGAAAATGACTTTCCAACTTCCTGTGTTATGCCGAGGTGATAGATGCTGTGTAAGAAACTAAAGTGGGTGATATATTACAGAGCCTTTGAGTATGCAAACACAGTATTGGGGCTTTGCTTCACTTATTCTCTCAGACGGGGCCTCTGTCTATTGGAGTAGATGTTAAATAAAACGCAGTGCTATAGCATAAAACTTGCTTTTAGTACGTTGATGCATATGCCCGTTAAAGACCTGATTTCTCGGCTTTGAAATACCCTTTTGCACTCCGCAAAACATAAAAATCTGGGCGTCAACAACGAACACTTCTTGGGTTAAATGGCAGTGTTTCTAGTTTGATATTCTTCTTAATTCCAGTAACGTTCATGGAAAAACCAGAGACAAGAATTTGTAAGCTCAGAGTCAAGGTATTATCTGACAAGTGTTTTGTACCTTTGTTGTATCAAATTTACTTTACTTCCTTCTCTGTGTAATCAATGTCAATCAATTGTAAACCACTTTTCATTAAAATATTATGTCTTGGAATGACTATAGAACAATGGAGACAATATATCCCTATAGGAGCAATAAAGTGGGTTTGATTAAAATTCTATACCCTTAAACAGTGTGCATAGATTATCATCTAAGCGGTATTGTGGCCCCAGGAATGATTAGAAATAAACTACATGTATATTTATTGTAACATATTTATTAATTCATTGTATTGTTATGACTTTTAGATAAGTCTTAATTCAGTCTCCCAAGAAAGAGCCTCTAAGGTGCCAAAGGCTAACTTTAAATCAGGTCGGCCTCTGTTATACAGTATAGATCATTTGTTTGTGAAAAGTGAAAACATGGACTTCAAAAGGGATATCCACTCTCATTCCTCCCTAAAAGTATCACATCAAGCCTCATTTTCTCTTTTTAGTGGATGTGTGATGAATTGATCGCACCTTTACTTTGCAAAACAGACATAACACCACTGAATTACGTCTGCCATCAGTGTCACGGCTCATACATTTTGATGCTGGGTTAATGTGAATTTAAATGGGTCGATATGGGCTTCACCCGCTTAATCACGACCCTGTGATTTGATTTTGTATCTCCCTCGGTGAGCTAATATTCCAGAGATTAAAATTTCATGTGGAGCTCATATCAAAAATCCATTATTAACATGGAAGATAGGCAGACCAGCTTTACCCCCGTGCTCCTCTGAAAGGAGACAAAACTCATGCACATTTAAGTTGACAGGCAAACATAAATGCAGGTATAGTTTTTGCCACGGTCCCTCAAACAAGACTAATTCATACTTCCTTTGTAGAAATCTAGAAGATTTTCCGTATAAGCTGGTCCTCGTCCATGCTCCCATCAGCTCAGGAGTAGACAACATTCACAAATGTCTTCCTGGTTTCATAATGCATTTTCATCACCATAACCTTCGTATTTTTCCATTATGCTGTTTGCAACAACAGCTCATTGTGTTGTCGCCGGGGTAAATGCGTTTTTCCGACTTATGCATCATTCATGATATCATTTCTGAGATTGAATTCTTCCTGGCTGACATCATGTGGAGGCTGAGAGTGGCAGTGAAGGTTTTGGTTTTGGGATGGGATGGGGTTGTGAGGTGGTGAGTGTGTTTGTGGGGGTGTTAAAAGGAAATGATGTTGAGCTGTTCAATTTCCACAACTGACCGATATAGTGTGGCAAATGTAGGCAGTCTATTCCATCTGAGAACAGGTGGATGCTGTTAAGCTTACCTTCTGTTCTCTTAAACCCACAGAGGTCTTTTAAAGTTAAGACTTTTCGATCTCTCTTTTTTAAAACACTCTTAGAGAATTTCGTTAATTTTGTCCTTCTAATGCAATTGATGACACTTGATTTAATATTGTGAAATAGAATACTAAACTGAACAACTCATATATCAAAATTGCCAAGCAAAAAAAGACATGATCTCCGCTTTTGAAAATCATGGACACCATATTATTCGCAATACTGAAGAGAGGGAGCATCCACGTTATCAGCCCTCAGCTCAAAGACTGCATCTCTGATTGCATAGGGAGTGTCTATGGAGCAACAAACATGTACATCTAAAAACGCATCGTCAGAGCTGAAAAGTACAGATTTAGGAGTGTTTCGTCCACACAATTTGTTTTTCAGGAGAGGCCCTCTTGTCTGAGCAAAATCCTTCAGAACGCATATATATTACAACAACATGGCTTGCTCATAAAAGAGTCCAGGCATAAAATACTATAAAGAAGACACAGGACTATTAAGAAGCCAGAATCTGACAAAAATATGAAGAAATTACTCTCCCAAAATGTCCAGGAACCAGTCTCCTATCTGTCCAGAAACTTACAGAATGGAGTTGGGATGCTACACTGTGATAAACACGGTCCTTTCCCCACACATACAGGAATAAACTGTTAAATGAATGTGAAGAATTCAAAAGTGAGAGTTTAGCAGGTAATAGGCCAAAAAGTTCTGCTTTCACTGTTTAAAATGGTGTTTTACTCTAAATAAACTAAAGTAAAAAGAACATAAATGAACCAAGCATAAACAGTTGATTAGCACCAATTAAAATAAAGAATTTAGCATAGTAACTGCATTTTTTTCCATGAAGAAGCTTTCCTGACGGTAGTGTCTCCATGAAAAGATGGTGGTGGACAAGAATTTAAACCCTCCTGAGCTGTTTTGAGTTATAGAATATCACTAGACAGAAAAAGATTTGGAACCACTGTTGACTCCCGAGATCACAGGAATAGTGCACATTGACCTATGCACTTAAAAACCTAAAAGTCCCATGTGTTTCCAACATACCACAGTCCCATCTGAACTTCAGAGAGACTGTCTCATCCAGGACATGCTGTTTTCAGAGCCACATGCATTCCTCAGAAGTGCCCTCAACGGGGCTCACCGCACCATAAAATTGTCATACATGTTAACGTCACGGTGCATGGGTCAAATGAGCCATGGCGGGAGATGTTAAGTGACTTCAACAGGATGCACATGTCTGAGGAAGGAATGTGCTCACCAGACCCACCAGGGTTAGAAGATCAAAGTTTACAGATAGTAAGGAATGCGCAGTCTAAGGCCCTTCATCTTGCATCGACAACTTTCACAGATCCAAAGGCCCCTGCAAAACACTCACTATTCGGCACGGCTCCTTTTCAGCGTGGTTTAAAAGGTACCCATGTAAGATATTTTGACAAGTCCGATTTGGTATTAAGATGGAATAAACTGTGCGTGAGCCTTTCAGCAGGACGGTGTGGCATCATCAGAAACCGGGAGAGTGACGATCTCTTTGTTTCCCTCCACACTCCATCACCTGCTCTCCAAATGGAGGCACAATGCAATTTTCACTTATGAATCTACCGCAAAGCAAATAGCATATGCTGTTTCCCTACTCCACAAACACACCCCGAATAACTACTCTGGGTCATGGACTCATTTGTTATTCCTTAATGTGACACCGCTCACCGGGGAGCCGCGCGACTGCCACGTGAAACTAAGCAGCGACGTGAGCATCATACGTCTAACGGCAGCAGCCGTTCTCCGCCTGGCTTTACGCAGGAACGAGCACACAGCGGCGGCGGGGACGGCAGAAATATTGAAATATTTATTACGGAATTATTTCTCAATGGAAAACAGCAACAAGAAAAGTAATAAAAAAGCAATAATGGAAGTGTTGAGCGTGGGGAAAGCCACTCAGAACAAATCAACATTTATGTGAAATCAGTCAGGTTTCAGTGCCGAGCTGATGCAATGATTTTCAATTACAAAAACAGGGATGTGGAGTATTAGTTCTTTTTCAATCACAACACACAGGTTTTTTGAGAGCGGCTATTTGTATGCAGATTAGTTCCTTATTTAAGAGGAACATTTTGCAATAAGCTTACTTGAATGTTTGACTAGTGGACATGTTTTTGGCTGGAAGACGCAGATCTTAAAAAGTGGTTAAAGTGATCTGTTCATGACCCATTACTTATCTGTGTCATGCTATTAATTTCTGTTTCTCGGGTTAAAACTCATAATAAAAATGGAGAAAGCCTACTATGCTTTTATCATGTAGTGGGGGAATTATGCAGAATTGAATCAAATGGAAGCATATGCAAACTGCTATATATCAAATTAAATTACACATATTCACATGTTTTTCCTATGTTGAGTCGGGCCTTGGCTCTCATTAAAATGCATACATTTACAGCTGAGCTGTTTAGCATAAATATTGCCATTAGGATGAAGTGGCCCTGACATTGAAAGACAGGTGGGTTTTCAATATGTCATGTTTGAATTAAGAATAGAATAATAGTTTGGTCTCTATATGACGTTTGTTACGTAAAATGCAATTACATTTCAGAAGTCAAATCGAATCAAAGTCAGTGACAGTGACATTAACAGCACACGGCCTAAATAAAAGGGATGGCTACTTGTTACAGTCTAATTATCACCCTAAATGACCTGGAAAAGAAGCGGTAGGCCCTAGAAGATCCAGTACAGTGATAATGTGTTTGTTACGGACACTAATGATACAGTGGAGGCAAACTAACGACCCACCCAGGGTTTCCCACAGAGTTCAGTGGCTTCAATAGTTCCTTTGCAAACTTTGAGAAGGAAATTTAATTTTCCGAAGAAAATAAGCATACGGCCTAAGGCTGGTCTATAGGTGTGAAAAACAAGGTATAGCAAACAGAGCCGGATTTGACTCACAAATCACAGCATCCTTTTGGGTTCTGAGGCTCTCTGGTGTCAGACAATGACGGCCTTAATTGTGATGTAGGATAAATGCTGTGTACCTGAAGCTAAGCTGCCATCTGCTTATATGTTCATCAACTATTTTTTGTTTCTAAACTTAGCCAAGCCCGGTTTGAAGTTTGAATCTAAATGAATAGTGAGTTGAAGTGAAACTGAAAAAGTAATGGTGGCACAATGAGACTCACAAAGGACTAAAATTGCATTCTATGAATAAATTACAGTCTCACATGGAAACTAAGCCTAAAAATATTCCTATGGCTTTTTGCATTAGCCCTCCTTTCTTCTAATGCAGACTTTGTCAGTATTTAATAAAACTGTCTGCTACTGACATCAAATATTGGAACACTTTGTGTATTCCTCATACAGGGTACTAGATTTTAAACAAACAGCAGGGATTCTTGATTATGGCATTTCAATGTATAGTTTCATAAAGCTTTAAAAGGATCAGGACTTGGAAAAAATTAGCAAAAATCATAAATGAGACAGAAAAAGTTAATGTTTTGAAAACGCGTTATGGGAGCTCACAGGAGTAAGAAATGTAAAGACAGCAGAAGGGAAGGAGCAGTCGCTGTTATCAGGATTTGAAGTCTTTGGCTTAAGGGCCAAGAGCAAAGAATCTTCCATACAGATCCCATGTGTCATGGCAGCACAGATTGGGACATCAGAGTCCACATGACAGCATGCGAGCATGTGGGAACTTTTGACTCTGAAGAAAGTGAAATGTGTGACCGATATGAATCCTGCAAGATGAAAGAGTGTTAACTTATCCAGTGGTCATACTGACCGAGTCATAATGGAGGGGAGAAAAAAGAAAGTCACATTTCAAGTCTTTTATACCTCCAAATAATTAACCCTCTTCTTCAAAATTCCTTCAATCATTTATCATCACCACTTAAGAGGGTATGCTCACAGCAAATGGCACTGTCGGCTCAGTTTGTTTAGATCTTCTGCTTTTATCAAGTATTTGAGACCATTCCAAAATCTGTTAAGACACTCTGAAAACAAATCAATAAGCATTCAGGAAGTGAATGTAAGCTCCACTGCACTAACCACCGAACAAACAGCAAACGTTAAATAAAAAATGCCAGCTTTCCTTATAAAGCTTTCAACAAACTGTCTGCGCTCATCAGTGTGTTCTAACGAGCTCTTGATTTGAGAGCATCTGCATCATAACATGGCCTGTCATTTGATGTCACAGCTGTCAAACGATACTTTCATCCTTACCAGATGACAGGAAATGCATGTTAAACTGCGCGTTTGCTCTTGTTCTCACATGCACTGGTGTGAATTCCCCATATGGTAAACATGTGCAATAAACATGCCGTGCGAACGTCTAAAATGAATAAATGCAAGGAGAGAGGGCTCTGGTTTGTATTGTGTCTGAGCCTTAAGTGGGAAGAAGGCATTTGGAGAAAAAGAACAGAGGTTTTGAGACGCACACAATGGCACAAAGCGCGTCTTACACAGAACCGAGATGTGTTTACAATGTCTGAACAGGTCTTTCAAAAGAAAGCGGTGCAGTGCTTGGCGTCTCTTTGTGGGCAGTCTGCTGCGAAAAGCAGCACGGTCACCTGCAGCACTGTTAGCTCAGTAGCTTATGAAGGATGTCGTTCTGTGTAAGGTCATCAGAGATTGCTGCAGGGACTCGCGAGTGTCAAACATGACTTTAGAGAGTAAAGAGGGATTTGTTAAATGGCGTCCTTTAACAAGGCAAACCAAGGGGATTATTGTTCATCACGTCATAGTGTGATTAACAACACCCATGCCCTTCCATTAGCCTGACCTTGTTAAGTATGCGAGGGGTGATTACACGATCTGTCACTATCATGTGTTTCCACCATTACCAACTGCGGCTAAACTTAGCAAAATCTTCGCAGCTGTTGCTGTAATATTGTGAGCTCTTTTCTGTTGTTGGATACTGTTGTTGTTGTTGCCACCAGAGTGGCCTTAAGGCTCCCTGGCTAGACTTACATTTCTCTTCTCCAAAGTGTGAGGGCTCAGCACGTTCCTCTGTCTTTCACACACGTCCTCTATTTTTCTGCCTCTCTCTGCCTCCCCTCTCCCCTTCTCACTCACAACCCCGGTACTATAATTAGAGTAATTGGAATCAGATGATGCCGGCTTAATTGGAAAAGAATGCAGACGGGGCTGTGGGGCTTTTCCGCACGGGAAAATCAGCTGGCAGAGAGAGCACGAGACAGTAGGGAGGCATGGCTGAGGACGAGGTCTACAGTCACGCACTCAGCCATTCTGCCTTCAATAAAAGCGCTACAATTCTGCCGTAAACACAAAAACACACTTCAGTGCCTGACAGAGGTCTGAATACCGTCGTATGCCGGCAAAGCTCGAAGCTCGATGTCAGGTAAGGTCAAAGATGTGAAGTGAATTTGGCAAAGCGTTCCAATTATGAAAGTGCGATTTATGTGCCGTAATGAGTCAAAGTTGAATTTCAGCCTCCTCATCTGATAGTGGTTTGGGCTTTGGGCAGAGTGTGCACAAACATCTCATACTCAGGGTTGGAAAGCCACGGGTGTGATAATGACATATATTGCATGATGAAAGTTGGATATACACTTGCCAACAAAGGGCCAGAATATTAAAGGTTAGAAACCACTGGTAAGAGGGCAAGTTTAATTTAAACTGCGCTAGGAGCAAATTCTTCTTCTCAGTTGAAAGAGACCGTGGCAGAGAGGGTGAAAGAAAATAAGAGCAATAGGGGAAAGAAGAAAAATGTGGCAAGGGTGGTTTCATTCCTCTGAAAGTCACAGTTGAAAGTCAGCCTGATTGTTTGCTGTTTGTGCACTGAGTCCACTGATGCGTGGGAAGAGTGTTAGATTCCCTGCAGGCGCTGGGAGCTTAATGAAGGAATGAGATACACTCCTGCTTCAAGAGCTGGGACCTCCTCATTTACACCAAACCCCGGGGATCCTTGGCTGCAGCTGGCCTCCTCAGCAAAAGGGGGCAGTGTGCACTTAACGTTCTTCTTCTCTGGGTGGGAGGGTGTGCCGTGGGTTCTCTGTTTATCTAGCCGAAGAGGTGCAACTGCAAAAAAAAATCAACAGCGGTTGATTGAATTATCTCGACAATCCCAGTGTCTCTTTGCAAATCACTTTGTGCCACCGGAGTCTGCAGACCGTGTCTGGAGATGGATGGGCTCGTTCCTCAGGTTCAAACACCACCGCTGCAAAGTCTCATCAGTTTTAACGTGGGGGTGGCGGCTGGGGAGGGCTTGGAGACAACTGTAAGCATACCTCCGTCTCTCTCCCCCACTCATTGCATTTGTCCGCGTGGGCTTTAAATCTGTGTATGCAGCGCTTTTGTTTTGCCGGCTGCCTTCTGCCGGACTGCTCAGAGCCTTTGTCTTCCTGCGATGCTCCCCAGATCTCAGTTAGTTACAGAACGTAATTAGCGTGGTGCAAGCGGTGTCCCCAGCCGAAACACAAAACTCATTAAATTCCTATAGCCGGCTTTTTTTGCTGGCACACTCTCCTTGCCCCGTATTAATCTCCCTTCCAACCCAAACTTTAATTCTCTGAGAAAATGTTTATGGGAAGAATTACAACTTCCGCCCTCACACGGAATACCAGCGTGCCTATTAACTGTGCGGTTTATTTCTTCTTAATGTCAGTGCTGTTTTCTTAATGTTGCCGACCAAGGTCAGGTCTAATGAGTGTCTGGCTGATCAGATGCAAGGTGCCACTGTGCCTCCCTGATGAAAGCCGCGGGTCGAAGATGAGGCCAGCACATGAGCGTCTTTTCCCTCCCTTTCTCTGTCCTAGTGTGTGAGCCTGCCCGCATCTCCAGACAATGACCAGAGTCATTTCCAGACTCCCTCTCCCAGACTGCCTCACCACTAACAGGGCCACACAAACAAGGTCATTCGGGCGGCTGTAAGAGGAAGATGTATCATTTACTAGGAGATGGATGACATGATGTCTTGGCAAAAAGCTTTTATTTTGACCAGAAGTATTGCTTCAACCCCCCCCTACCTCCCCACCCCCTCTAATTGAACAAAAAGGCAGAAGGCAACCACCACTTGAGCTGAAAAAGGAAATTACCTCTTCAGTATGGTCACAATTACACAACCCATTGTTGAAAAATGGGTGCCTTTGTTCAACAAGCTGGTTTAAGAGGACTGAAGACAGATTGAGCAAATTGAAGATGGGCATCTTTGATGATCTATTTGGTCAGTGGTGCAAAGGCCAGTAAACCTCCCCACATTACTTCCCATAAAGTTCCTATTTGGCACTGATGGATCCGATTTCCCTTCAGTGGCTGCAGTAAAAGCAACAGCACACTGAACAGTTTGCCTTTAGCATCAAATATCCTCCACAAGTAAGCCCTCTATATGGTGATAGTAATTGCTGTGAGAGATGAATCGAACAGTATTGAATGGTTGCCATGAAATAAAAATGAAGGTACTGAATAAAAGCTGAAACCTTAATTTTTCTAGACGAACGAACATATTATGAGAGGTTGCATGCCTTGTTTGGATATAATTCCCATGATCAAATACGACCAAAGAACATTGAAGCTTATTCATATAATGCAGTCTTGCTTTTGAATATCCATATAGAGATGAAATCCAATCATCTGCCGTGGTATACATACAAATGCGTAAAATATATTTTTCCCAGAAATAAATGAATCATTTTGTGTTTGCAGTTAAAGTGAAGTGAGTCACATGCTGTGGTACAGTGTGGCAAAGTCCACAACTGTCCTGTTTTTGTGTGGGATGACTTTTGAAGTCACAGTCAGGACAGAGCGGTGATGTGGCTGAGCAGACTGACAATTCCTGCAGGGGTCTGGGGCAAATTGAGAAAAGCCAGAGCCCCTGTGGGTCGAACACCTGCCAGATTCAGCAGGATCTGAGTGGATGATAGTGGGGTATAAGAACCCTTGTAGCCTCCTTCAGCCATCACAGAAAGAGAAACCTCACCGGGGCTGGAGAAGAGACAGCTACCACTGGGACTTCCACACCGCTGCCTAGCATTTAATTTAACCTACTTGATGGGTGACTGCCTGCATTAACTTGACATTTGCCTCTGCACATAGTGTCAGTTGGCTGAGAATACAGGCAAATTAGCAGCACCACCATGGTGTCACAGAGTTTAGCTAAGATTTTTTATAATCTATATTCTTTTTTCTCATATTATCTCTCCATCACTGAGGTGATGAGTTTTTAATTAGACAAAGAATTATCTGCATCACCAGTGGTGACCTTGGAGAAGCAGAGGCTGATAACAAAACCTGGAGTAGAATGAAACTGAAAAGAAAGAGAAGAAGGTAAACACTGCTTAGCAGTGTACTCGGGGTACAGCCTATCATTATCTAAGCCTCCCATCAAGTGAGACATCAAAGCAAATATTTGAGTTAAAAGAATTCCATACTCCAGGATATGGACTTCCACAGCTCCCAGGGCTCCAGCTCTAGAGTCAAGTTCAGTCAGTCCCATTAGCAAACTGCAGTTTCTGCTAATGTCTAGAGCTACCCAAGCAGGTAGCTGTCCCTAGTTATGGTAATGGTTTCACCCAACTCTTTGAAGGCATGCTGGCTCTAATGGTGTCTGAAGAGAGCAATTGCATGGTACAACCCTCCAGGGACTCATTAGTGAGGAGTGGAACTTTTTTGCAAAAGGCTCAGTGGACTGTACGGGTGGAGATCGGGACAAACTGGTCCACCGTCACTCCAAGCAGTTGATAGGAATGCTGCAATCTTTAAGGTGCATCTTGGGCCACAAGAAAGGCTAGAATGGCGTTGTTGTTTTTGATTGGCGCGAAAGACCACACAGAGAGTTTGAGTGGGAGATAACCACGAGATGCAGACTCTTAGTTCCTACACAAGTTCACAGCAGGGTGCTTAGCAGGGAGCCATCACAAATGTGCTGGAGCTGCACATACGTACAAGCACACCAGACTTTGGTTAGTCTGATCTATGATGGCATAGCAACTATGGTAGGTAGCTGCATCTTGCTTCGGTGTCCGAACTTTTTTCACTACGCTACCTTCATATTTTCCCCAGGACCGCCCCAAAACTGTCACATGCAAAGAGCTTCAGTAAAAACAAAAAAACGGCTCTTTCTTTTCTTTCTGTTCTGAAATATTGTTGAGCGTGAGCATGACATGTTCATACCATTGCGTCTTATCTGTGTCACAATATTTCATCAATGCAACTTGAATGAAACGAGAAAAGAAAAATGCATGCACACATCAATTTCCATCCCCACTTTGTTCCATCAAGACCAAAAAAAGGGGGAAATATTCGGAAAATGCTGCAGCGTGAGGTGTTCATTAACTGGAAGATCTCTTCCCTTAAAAAGACCCCCAGCATTTACATTCTCCTAAACTCTTGCCTTTCATTCCTACCCTGCTTTCAATATCAAAGCTCCTTTTGAGAGCCTCTGGTGGAATGATAACAGAGAAAAAGGGGACTTTAGTGAAAATGTAAGATCTTGAAAAGGGAGAGCGATGAGGAGAAGAGGGGGAGGGTGGGCGCCTGGAAGACAGCATATCAATCGCCCCTTTAACTGACACAAGTATTGTGAAGTGAGGTGTTTTTAAGAAAAAATATCTTAAACATGCAGGAAAAACATGAGCACAATCCTGACAGTGTGATAAAACATCATTAGGCGTCCATGAAAGATGTGCTGAGTTTTGAAGACAATAGAACCCTTCTGACGGGGGTGATTACACGACTTATTAAAGAGGAGGAGGTCTCTCTTGTCCCTTAGATGACATGTGTGCACATGTATGTTGACTTGCATGCGTGCAAGTTTCTCTACGTACATGTGTGGGCATAAGAATGATGTTTATGTTCTGTTCTGTCGTGGTCTTGCAGGAATGCGTCCAGGCGCACTGCACCTGGAAGCTGTTTGAGATAAACTGGGCTGTTAAGGATTACTTGAGACAGAGCAACATGCATGCCAATCTGACTGCACGTGTAGGCATTTCTGTGTTGGGATGTGTGGCCTGGACAACTTCATTTGTGCATATTTTCAGTAAAGGAGACATTTATATCTTGAAACGAGAAACGTTACGTTAACCAGAATGAAGTAATCACAGACCGTAAATATGAAAAAAAAAAAACAATATTCCAGAAAGGATTGTTTTTAAAAAGTAAGACTCACAGTTGCAAATTTACAACACTACCTTTGAATTCTAAAAACTACAAATGTTTTTTTTTTCTCAAGACTTAATTTACACAGTTAATGGTCCTATTGTTTGTCTTCATAATGCTATTGGATAGAAAATGTTTTTATAGGTCTGGCCATTTGGCCTTGAACTCACTGTACCTGCAAACTGCCCGTTTGAAATGAATTTGTAACAGTGGGAATATGTGGGAGACATATTTTGCTTTGAATAATAGATATCTGTCAGGGAGGTGGGTGTTGACGGGAGGACTCAGGTGCGGAGATGAGGGGAACAAGGTTTATTGAACAAAAACAGGGTGAATGTCCAGACAAAGTACAAAACAAAGCTGTGGCAAACTGTGGGCAAAGTAACAAAGCAATGAGCAAACAATACTGTGGCAAAAACTATGACTTGACAAAGTAACAAAATAAAGATAAACAAGACTATGACAAAACGTGACTAAGACTGTGGCAGAACTACGACGAAAACAAACCTGGCGTGGGGGTGATGACGGACGAAAGGACAAGAGACAAGGCAAGCAGACAAGAACGACCCCGCACCAGACAAGGGGAAACGAGGACTATTTAAACACATGAGGGAGGGAAACCCCAGGTGTACACAATAGGTAATCAAGACAAGACATTCCCCCAGGCGTGACAGATATCACTTTATTTGCAAAGGTGCTGGTGATGTTTGGACTGTTCAGGAAAGTTTTACACAGAATTGCTTTTCGACAAAAAAACAAAAACATTTTGTTTGGGCCTGTTGAGTTGTTTCTATCCAATCAGTTTTGTATTGGAAAGAGTTTATAACTTGTGCAACATTGGACATTCTCTATCCTTGCAGCTTTTTATAAAGAAGAAAACAAGACTTGAAAAATACCATCAAAACCTCTGAATAAACAACAAAGGAAACATGCACTCCACACCACAGATATGCATGCAATGGAAAGAGCACGGTAGTAGCGATAATTAAAGTAAAATTACATTAATAAATAGTGTAGTCGTTTGACTACAGTACAGTCAAATACCATCAAATGCACATGTGAACAAACATACACCCTTATTTAAAGTTGGTCATTATGTGATTGAGAGTTAAACATTCCCTCTACATCTGCTCTAAGAATCTTTACATCTCCAAATGTACCACACATTAAGTCTGTCTATCTGCCATTAGTTGTGGGACAAACAGAGATATAAATGCTTTTGCTATATAAAAGCTACTGGCCTCAACCATATTTGACTGAAACCTGCAGGTTATTGGCAGCTCCAATAAAAATGGTACCCACTTTGGCATTTAACTCTCTGTTATCGCAGAAAAAAGGTCCAGATTTATCCCCCCCAGAATATCCACTGGCTCCCATCGATCAGAGACTTGCATCTAAGCATATGTGGTGGCTTTGACCTAATGCAATGTATTGATGCTGTCCATGCCTCATTTCAAGTTGCATTGTCTCTGGAGAGATTACACTTCAAATCTCAAACATTTCAGCATGTGTTATCCATGGCTAATTTTGAACAGGTGTATCTAAACCTGTCAGGGACGATACACAGAGCCCATAATATCCCCTTTGATCGCTCCATCATTTCATTTTCCGGCTTCACATGTTTGGTTCCTAAAAAAGCCTGCTCTTTTTTCTCATTATGTAAGCAGCATCTCGTGTTTTTCAAGAAACTAGAAATATAAAACAAACATTTCCGTTTTTTGTTTGTGTGTCTTTGTTGCCATGTGAGGTCTGCCTCGCCTGGACAGGGCACGCCGCACATTGGAGGATATGTGCCCTCCTTTCTGTCTAAATCCATCCTTCTCATCATCAGTCACTCCCAAGCTGTAAGCATCACCCTCCAGGTTGTGACACTGACAGGGGGAGACCCCTACCAACCTGAGGACCCCTACCACTACAGACTTTACTTGTGATTGTGAGTGTGAAACAGAGAAATATATACACAGATATAAAGAAATGAGGAGCAATCTCTCAACATCTATTTTCATCCGCTCCCTGCAATTATTTTTTCTAGGTAAGACAACAAACAAAATAGGAAAAACACTATAAATACGATAGTTCATTTAAAAAAGTGCAATAATGAACTGGTGGTAAACATTCCAAGTCAGCAGTTTATTACCCTTAGTTGCTAAATCGCATACTTTAAGCCCAGCGATATTCAGCTCCATTCTAACAATCCATTCTCTCCCTGGAGACCTCCAGACAGGACCTCCACACTGATAATGACTTCTCCTGCCTTTCTTTTTTTCTTTGAGCTTCCTGCTCTAACAGTTGCTCTGCCAGCAGAGACTTTGACCCTAACAGGGTCTCCAGCTTCCTGCATACTATTGGTGGAAGGATGGTCTACAGGGCCCTAATGTCAGCTTGATCACAGTCTCAGCCAGCTCCACCTTCTATGACAGACTGGTGTTAAAGCTGGGTCTTGAAGGCTGTAATTTGAAAAGAACTGTCACTTTGACTTCCTTAGCTCACGTGTCTTTCTTTTCATGATTCTGCGCACCCTGCTCGTATTCACATTTCTTCATTACTTGGACCCCGTAGATCTTTATATAACATGCTTGGGGCTTTCCCGTTTGATTTCAAGCCCAAAGTATTTGAATTTCCGTTTTTCCTCGCCATATATCAGTTGCTTTCTGTGCACACACAGAGTCAGCAGGCAACCAGTCAAAACCACAAGAAGTCTGCAAATAAAACAAACAGAATCACAGACAATTCCTCCTGAAGCAATGCGATGGCAATTTTTCTTCCATTGTGTTTCTGACAGGCTGAACACCCAGGATGGGATAAAAAAAAAAAAACGCTTTCCTTTGGGAGGGAGTTAACGACATGCTGAAGGCTTTTCAGATGGAGGAGAGGCCTGGCATGTGCCTCGGTAAACAAGCTGAAATTCTGGGAAGTTCAGTGAATGAGCAGTGCCCCGAGTAAATCTGTTCCAACATGACACACTGCTTTTGATGTGCTGGCCAAGTGCATATCCCCAACCCCCCCGCGTAGGTCGTACATGCAAAAACACACAAACGTATGTTAAACCAACAAGTGCATGGGACGTAGTCACACACATGCCACTGCTGGATGTTTTTAAACACAGAATGGATGCAAACACAAGGTACATGGCACATGGTGGCAGTCTAATTAATCAGCCCTCTTCTGAGCCTCCTGTGCCTCAGCAGCCCTGCTGTGGGACGCGGTGCCACATCGTAGGGAAGGGGGCCACCAGCTAATGCTGTGCTTGTCACCACTGATAAAGTGATATGGTGGTATACCACGGACCAATTTATTAAACATGGATCTGCTGTTGGGTTGGGTGGGTTGCGTGGGCAGCTCCTGTATGGAGACGTGTTCCCCGTTGCAGATGGCCTGGGTTTGAGTCTGGCTCATGGCCCTTGCCTGCGTATCTCAACCCCCTTCTCTCTGCCCCTGTCAAGCCACCGTAATAAAGGTCTTTAGAGCCAGAAGAGAAAGAGTATTAAATATATATGCACACACCCTCGCTTTGGGTAGTGGTAGCTCAGCAGCATCCGCCATGGCTGAGTTTTTTCCACATGTGAGCCTTTGTCTGCTCATCTGCTTTAAAATATTCAAATTCTACTTTTTCATATTGCTTATTTTAATGCAAAAATATTTTAAATCATAAGTATATATAGAAATTCCAACAAGCTCCAATATTCTAGTATTTCTAGAAATGAAAATCTGTGATACAGTGAAATCATGGTGATTGACTTCTGTATATGTATATAGCCTACGTATTCAAATGAAGAGAGAAAAGCATTCAGGAACATATCACAAATCACAACATATCACGACTACTCTCTGACAACAGGAAAGGGCAGGCATTCAGCAAATAAATCACTTTGACAGACATCAACCTCTGGAATGAATCCAAACAAAAAAAGGGGGGGGGGGGTGATAAGAAAACTGCTTAAAGTTGCATTTGAGATTTTTCTATCTATAGAATCTCTTTCCATCCACATCCTATTTGCCTCCGTTGTAGCATTGGGTACATAGAAAACTTGCCTCAACCAAACATGATGAGCCTACAAATCTCCTGCGGCTGACAGAAGGAGATGTCTGGCATCCCGTGTAGGAGGAGACCAGGATTTGATTACACTCTGTCACAGAGCACTTGGATGAAAAACACAAACCACTGCCCGAGCCAAAATGGCGTCTGGGCTGAGGGAACAGGCCTCACGCTGTGATTAATGGAGAACCCAAGCAACAAGGCCTTTCAGAGATGGCACAAAGTAAAAGAAAATGCCAACATTCGAAAATACTAACCATCTCTTTTTGCCTAAAGCCAGGCATCCAGAAATTTTCAAAGACTTTTCCGAGGGTCTTTAAACTTTTCTAGAATGCATTCGCAAACCGGCTTGTTTCTTTGATTTCCCATCAATCAAGTTGAGACCTGACACGGCACACCAAAATAAATCACAGAGGGCCAAGCAGTCTGAAGAGAGAAAAGGTGATGTGTTTTACATAGCCATGCAACAAATGCAAAAACAAAAAAAATGCAACTGGGCATGATTGCGTTTGTCAAGGACATTCATAATATGAGAGTATTTTACCTTTGGTCTGGGGTCTCTGTGCTCTGCGACAGGCATACACGAGAAACCAAAAGCAGTGAGCTGAACCGCAAAAGGAACACAGCATAGTGGGCATGGTTGGTAATGAATGTGGCACCGATTAGCTGTGGCACAGCGGGGGACCGAGGCATGGGTTTCAAAGCATCTTGTTGAGGAGTCAACAGGAGTAAACAGGTTAAAAGGAATTTAAATAGCGCCCCCTGTGTGCGCTTAGCCTGCTGGATGCATAAAGGGGAACAAGCTGAGCCATTGGACGTAGGCTGCCAATGAGATCAGCTGCTATCAGCTGATACACCAAAACCATGAAAAAGATGCCAGCCTCAGCTGGTGCTAAATTCTATATAGTTTACCTTTGGCTCTCTTAGGAATTCTCTGCAGGCCAAACAGCAAACGATAACTATATCTATGCTGCAAAGCCGTGGCATTGCTATGTAGGAAAGCTGTTGTGTTTGTTTCACATACACACCAGTTTCCGTTAAACAATACAGAATCTGTTTGACACACAAGTATAACATACAGTATAACAGCTGTCAGACAACCGCTCTAAAATGTGTTTTAACTTTTGGGGTGGAAAGATCTCTGAGCATTTCTAACCTCTGATACATCTTCAGAAATAGAACATCGAAGACAGATACAATTTGAAAGTAATTTCAGTCCGTCCTGATAACTTCCTTTGTTGTCGAGAGAATCGGCCATCTGTTTTCCCCGTCTTTGTTTTTCTCCAGGTTCTATTTAAGCTGTACAACCAGAGACACCGCAGACAAGATGACTTTAAGCCTCTGCATCCACACATGACACTTTCCTGTCTGTATACACAGAATGACAACAGGGATCAAATTTAGATTTAAGAAGAGTCTTTGGTCCTTTGAGGATCTTTTCATGTTACTCTGTTCATTAAACGAAAAGAAACTTCTGGGAAACTTCTGAGAAAATGCACACGTTTGCTGCAGTCGCAAAGCCAGACGCACAAATCATCACTGTGATCCACAGTCGGATTGAGTTAGTGGGATTAAAATACATCATTTGGTAATTAAAATAGCAGATGTTTCCGTCACCAGGCACGCTAGCTGGATTAACTGGGCTGCAGCATGGATCCCGGGAAGTGCAGGACAAGGTCAGCCTGCCAAACTGCTGAGTGCTGTGACGCCTCCGCCTCACAGCGGTGCGTACACACACTGAGCCGTTAAGGTGTGCCAGCAGAAAGGTGGACAGGGATAAAGAATGGGTGAAAATGAAGAAAGACAATTAGAAGGCGAGAGGCCAGATGGTAGCTCATAAAACATGACACTAGGGGTGGATGAGGCGTAGCATTAGCTGCAAAGCTACTGAGGTTAATAAACAGAAATTTTTAAAACACAGGAATATATCGGGGAGTAAATCCTGAGACTCAAACCAAAATTCCACTATCACTTGTGTAGACACATACAGAACAGTGATATAAATCTAACTGAGCTGTCCCAGCAACAAGGGGGCAGATATCAGGAACCATGACATGATAACAGAATGTAGAGAAAATCTGATGAAAAAACACATTAAAATGCATGAACCTGAAGTATAAATGTCTATAACACTTCAAGGTAACCTGACATTCCACATCAGGAAATGGGAAGGTTTATCCAACTGTTAGATGAGACTGAGATAACGGGCAGAGTGAGTTCTCTTTACTGAGATCCCGGCGTTGACACTGCTCTGTAACTGCGGGAGCATGTGAGAGCCCGGGGTGCTCAGCTTGAGGGGGATACATATACACGTCTTTATCTCTAACAACTTGCATTGTTCCGCGGACAAGACCCTTCACAATGATGACTCGAATGAACTGCATTATGGGAAAGCTGTCAATAGTCATTAATCACAACTGGTTGGAAGAGGGGAAAAAGGGTTTCCTCGCTTGGCGTTTTTCTAAGAAATTAAACCTTTTCCATCTTTTCACAGGGACTTCAACGAGAGCTTTGTGACAATTGCAGACGGTGGCATTTACGCCTTTGTGTCTCAAAAAAATGAGTGATAGAATACAGAAGCAATGAGAAGCATCTGTGAGTAATTTGAGCCACCAAAGCTCTCGGTAGACCTGGTAACATGGCATTGGCCATGAAGGCCAAATAATTGGTTGGGCAAAACAGAAAGTTAAGATCCTGCCTGCCTGCCAATGATGAGGTCATAGTTTTGAGGAACATGTGGGCAGCCATTTAGTTATAGATCTTGGTCCATCCATCAAAAGGGTTAGGATAATAAATCTGAACTGACAGCCGTCGTAACTGAGCTTGAACAGTAAGGGACTGGCAGAACAGTCCAGGCAATGAAGCGTGTAACAATCAGTTCATTTAAAGCTGTTTGAGGCAGGACAGGGGGTCAGTAGAGGAGGTCAAGGATGGCAGTATTTTATACTAAACAGTAGTTCCTGCTCAAGGCAACTGACAAAATTCTGTTAATCAAGGAGAGGTTGCAATTTCAAACGTTTACAGGTTATCATCTCATTCCTCGTTGTGATTACATAATTTTCCTTTGAGACCTATTTTGCTTTTTATTTCCACAGGTACAGACAGGCCTATTGGTTCCTATTCCTATATCCACAAACCAATATGGTTGCCTAGAGTTGAAAATATATACGGCAACGGTCTGTGGCACAGGCATTATGTAACATAACAGCAACAGGCCCCACACCACACTGCATCAGTTTCGGAGCACTCAAGTGGAGAACGTATCGTTTATAGATGGTGCTAAAGAGGCCTTTAGATCTCTCAAGGCCATTAATGTCTAACCAAAATAAAGATGAGGCTGGCATCTCAAGGGACATGTGGCACTGAGCACTTTTATGCCAGCATATCATCTATGTAGAAAGTGTTTTGTTTAAAGGTTGAAGGCTCTTTCAGGATAATTTAAGCTCAGGGAATTGAACTTTCAACCCTTCTGGTAATTTGTGAAGTATGGAGCGCAATAACTGTAGCACGTTGACCTAAGATGTTACCCTGCCCTTTCCTGTTGTCAGAAAGAGCTCATCTGAGTCCCGAGGACACTAACTAATTACTTTTCCCAATGCTTGGTTGGCATTATGGGGAGATGTGTATACTCTCACTGTAAGTGCCTGAAATATGTCCTCAGTCTTTTATATAAGCGTGAAACTGTTTCCACCTGAAAGACTCCTCTCTGCATCAGTAAGGTCAAGCTTAACATGTGCTGTAGCATGTTGCTATTTGACTTCAGCAAACATACAATGAGGTGGGATTCCTCAGAAGAAGAAAACATCTTGTCATTTCCAAATCTTCGATTTTTTGTTTTGAAAGACAGTGTGAGAACTGTAAATCTTCAGAAAACTACATTTGGTCCCTGTAATAGTTCAAAAGTAATAAGGAGTAATAAGGAACTGAAGGTGCTTATTAGATTATTCATTTTTAGTGGTGTGGGCTGGTTTTGTTTGCTCAAGTTCATGATTTTTCATAAATGGCGAAAGTATAAAAAGTATAATCACTATAATTTTATTATCACACCACGTCAAGTCGTGTCGTCATTTTGGTTCAAAGTATGGCTCAAAATCCAGAATTGTAAAATGAATGAGAAAAGTGTATATCCAACAAATGCATGTCGACTCTTAACCGCAGATTATACGAGGAGAAAGAACACCCCCTAGCCATTATTACACAGCCACCACAGGCTACACCTGCTTCCGTATTCAGCTGTGCTGGAAATCTCTCTGGAAGACATATCGAGTCATCAGCAAGTTATCAGCCTATGTGGACAGAGAGCTTCATTAGCACAAACACTGCATGCCAGCTAACACTGCATAATTTTACACCCCCACTCGCCCCATGCATGTGTTGGTGTGAGTGTGTATGTTATGGTGCATCGAATGAGTGTGGGTATGTATGCAAAGGATAAAGTGGATGGGTCTAATCGTGCATATCTTTGAGTATATGGAATACTTTTTCTTTTAGCATGGAGTACATCTTGGGGATATCAATTGAAACTCTATCCAACATTGTTCATCTCTGGATATTACGTGAAGACAGGGAGTTTTATAGAATATAATATACGGTAATTTTGTTCACCCTGATGCCCTGTGGCTTCATGATAAGTTGTTTTGATTTATTTGTTGATTAATATATGCGGTGTGACATGTTTGAATATGACTCACTTTGTGCGGGCAAGTGGGCGGGTGGCAGCTGTGTCCTATATCATACTTGAGGTGGTGATTTAGGCCAAGGTGATTTAGGAGTGTTTGCGTTAGGTGTGTTGCAGCGGGAGAGGCATGCCGTAGTCAGCAGAACAGGGCTGTGGCTCAGTGTTTGCCCCTGCAATGTATTTAATGGCTCCTCCACACATAGCACCTCCCTGGTGAGAGTGATGCTAATTACTGTACAGCACCTTGCCACTCTTTCCTGCTGCTCATCACATGCTCACTCAAACACAAGCAAGTGCACTTATATGCATATGGATACGTGCACACACACACGCATATGTGCACACACACACACATACATTAAAGCAACAAGGAATGAAAGATGCTTCTAGGTAAGCAGGCAGCATGCAAATGCAGCCACAAACAGAATAACTCCCCCGCTCAAATGGGCTGCACATCCATTCATGGTCACACATGGGCTACATAGAACCGCAAAGAAAAAAAGAACGATTTACCAGCCGTATGTCTGCCCTCAGCATACTTTCAGTTCATCACAGCTCGACGGTTGTGTCTTTTTGCTACACATCCCCCCCCTTTTTCTCTCTGCTTGCGACTTCAGAACGAAGTACTGGGTGGAAATACCTACTTGCTATAGGCCTCAAGATATAAAGAGCTTTTTGGCAGAGGCAGCATAATTGCTGCCCTCTCTAAAGACCTCAGAAAATCAGGCTGTCAATCATGACATCTGCCTGTTTGAATTCACTTAATTTAATTTATCAAGTGAAGACACAGTTAGATGTTTTACTGTGAAACCTGAGTAATCTCTGGCCATTTTTAATACAAGCCTGTAAAAAAAGCAATCAACATGTGCAAATCAAAATAACTTCCAAATGATTGTTAAAGGCCATAAAGCAACTTTTGGTAAAATTTTACCTGATATATATATATATATATATACACATATTACATACATTAGATGTAGTTCTCACTTGCTGCAATTACACTACAAGATGATTCAAAATACATTATCTATTATTTATTAATTATTCAATTAGGTTTTCCCACTCTGATTTGAAAGTTTTAACTACTTTGTGTCAAATATTACATTTTAGACATAAATTGACCACTCAGGAAAAAATGTATCACCTGGCACTGGCATGTACTCCAATATTTTTCTAATTTTTGGGTGGTGCATCACAGTATGTGGAGCAGAGCAACATCTTCAAATAGCTTAGCTTGGCTCCATAATGAATGTTTAACCCTTCAACCTACCACATAAAGCTTCTTATTCAAATGGATGCGGTGGGGTTTGTGTAGCCTGTAAATATATAGGCAAATGTGTGTGCGTGTACCTTGAAAGGCTTAAGGTTTTGAGGTGTTTGAGTAAGACATATACACTCAAATAAAAAGCACAGAGTGGTAGGCGCGGGTATGGGGGAGTGTGTGCTGTCTATGGCTGCAATCAGTTACAAAGCGTCGGGGTTGCATGCTCTAATCAGAGGCATAAATGTCAGCTCCTTTCCTTCGCACACGCTTCCATTTGCATCCATTAATGCAGAGGGAGGAAGAAAGAGTGTGAGAGTGAAAAAGGGAGAGGCTGCCTAGTGTTTCACATGGAGGAGGTGAGAGCAGGAAGGATGGTGGAAAAACATAACAAATACAAATCTGAATTATAAGTCCCCTATAGCACAGTACAAAGCCCATCTCTTTTTCAATTTTCACCCTAAACCACCAAAACCTGCCATTTTTATGATCATAACTGATCACTGCTAAACATAGAAAATTCTCCACGTACCTCTAAGCTAGCAAAAATACTGTAAACCAGTTAAATGTAGCCTGATTGTTATATATGACTAGGCACTAGTCA
The DNA here is from genome assembly GCA_907169785.1 of Menidia menidia. Lineage (NCBI taxonomy): Eukaryota > Metazoa > Chordata > Actinopteri > Atheriniformes > Atherinopsidae > Menidia > Menidia menidia. The sequence goes on along the minus strand of CAJRST010005557.1, from coordinate 6,952,470 downwards.
TATATGACTAGTGAATAATATTCGTAGGTTTCGGGTATAACCAGTAGATAAGAGATACCAAGGCCGAAAATTCCTGCCATTCTGTGAAAGCAGATACATATTTCTGGTACGTGGTACCTAAACATCAGTTGAAAAACAGTTGAAAACCTGTTTGAGCATAATTTCTCAATACACCTTTGATGACAATTAACTTAAGATCAGTCCCTAACTGGTTGTAATCCAAATTTAACACGTTCATGTATCTTTATTAAAGTAAAGGACTATGAATGTAAACCTTAGTCTAATAGGACTGCTGGCTGAATGATCTCTTAAACCTCTCTTTTCATACTCTCTTTTCAGGGAGTATGAAGAGAGAGAGATGAAGAGCCCAATGCAGGGCTCACACTGACAGGCAATGGAGCGGCAGCTGTGATTGTAATTAGACTTTTATGTATTAAACATACCTTTAAGAGGGTAAAAAAGAAGAGAGGGGGGAAAGAGGAAGAAATGAAGAAAAAGAGCAGCCAGAGGAGCAACAGAAACATGTTTCATCCCCTCTTCCTTCCTCTCTGTCTCCCTGAACAGCAAAAAACTGAAATCTATTCCCCCGGCTCTGTCTCAAAAGCTTCAAAAGTGATTAAAAGTGCAACAGCAGATACTTGTATACATATAGGAAGTAAACAGCTGGTTCTTCCCTGTGCTGCGTCTCTTTGTCTATTCCCATGCTTATAGCCAGAGAAAAAGCTCTGGGTTCATACAGTTTACAGTTCGGCTGATTTCCGTCCTTTAGAGGACTAATCGACTCTTCTCTTGATTTTAATTGATGCTGCGTCTAAGTGCACTGGCTCTTAAATTATTCTGTGAGTGGTTCCCAGACTTCCCAGGCTGAGAAAACGGCGGTCACGTTGCACATATAACATCAAAGGAAAATCCTATCCTAATCCCAAATCCAGTCCAAAAGTCCAAATATAAAGCATAATTTAAAAACCACAATGTCAGTCCACATTTCTGTACATTTCTGTACATGTCACAACTCGGTCACTCCGGTCATCAATGGATTGTCGTCTAGCAGTGCCTACACCACCCCTGAGACGATTCATACTGTTTTTGAAGACCTACCGAGCGCTACAAGAACAGCAGCGTCCCTGTCTATCTTCAGGAAACTCTTAAAGACCCACCTCTTCAAAGAGCATCTCCTGTCCTAACTCTTACCCATACCTCTGTACCCCTCTACTACTCTTTCTGCATTTCCCTCTCTCTCTTTCTTTGCTGTCACCACTGATTCTGACCAGGGATTTTCCTCTAGAGAACTTGTTGCCATTTTGATGATAACTGTAACATTGTTTGTACTTTGTAAGTCGCTTTGGATAGAATCAGGACCTTTTTTGTGTGGAGTTGGCATGTTCTCCCTCCGTCTGCATTGGTTCTCTCCGGCTTACTCCCACCTTCCTCCCGTTAGGTTAACTGGACACTCCAAATTGCCCTTAGGAGTGAGTGTGAGTGTGCGTGGTTGTTCGCCCTTGTGTGTTTCTGTGTGGCCCTGTGGTGCACTGGTGGACCGTCCAGGGTGTACTCAGCCTCTCGCCCATTGACCACTGGGATATGCTCCAGTCCCCCCGCGACCCCATTAGGGAATAAGCGGTTACGAAAACGGATGAAGGGATGAAACAGTGATGAAATACTGGTAGAACTCATACTGTGTTGTTCGCCTGGGAGAAAGTCGATAAAGTCTTTAAAAGGGATAAAAAAAAAAAAACATATAGGTTTGGCTTGCTAATGCACTGTAGCTTCAATCTGGGACCATTAGCAGCAGTTGTAAATTCACAACTAAATATCAGAAGTGTTAAAGAAGGTGATGAAAATATTATTTTTTAAGCAATGTTTTTATGCTGTGCTTACCTGACATTGCCTTTATTGTTGCACTATAGTGTCTATTGGAGGGTTTTTTCAGGGACAATGCACATTAATCAATATAACTGTAAAGGTGCTGGGGAAGGGCTTGTAACTGGACCCGATGTTAAGATATCCATAAAAGAATAATACTAAAACATAACAACATTTAAATCTACAGTAGACAAATAATGACAGTAAAAGATGAAAGAAATTTGGCAAGCAACATTAAAAGTGAAACATTCCCATCGCAAAAGGCAAACAATATAAAGCTATTGAGCACACATTTAGCACGGCACTAAAAGTATAATGATGCAAAATCATTACAATAATGGAAGTATATCCAGATGGGGCACTGTCTGACTAGAATAGACAAAAGGAGAACTTGAGGAAAGAATCGCTGCACTTTATATTCAGCGGAAGCAAATTTCAGCATTGGGAAGAATTATTTTCCTCCTCAGGACAACAACGTCCTTTGTCATACTTAACCCTGGGAAACTGTCGCCAAAATTTTTCTGAAATACGAGTGTGTTGGAAGGGGGAGAAATCCCTTGAGTCAGTTGGACTTTCTCATATGAGGAAACCTGTAAATCAAACCATTGCAACAAAAAAGAAAGGTGACAACACATTTTTCACAACAAAAAAATGAAAAGAACAATGAACATAAAAACGTGGAGGAATCCTTCCAAGATGTTTTGCACATCGGCTTGTTCTAACTTCATGATTGACACCCGAATTCACATTTGCTGCCTTGTTTGTATGATGCCTGATGGTGGAGCCATATGTTTTACAAGATGAGGTTATTCATAGGGTGTTGTGTTAACCAGGAACGCTGCTGAACCTGTCACTTCTTCTAGAGCTGGAAAGCTTTATTAACGAATGGAAGGACTCTCCTGTTTATTTGCGCAGTCTATGGAACGTGTCAGACTACAGCTACCGCGCATAAGCTTTTTACATTTGTTGAACTTGTGCTGCAATGGTACAATGGCTTTAGTCAGTCAGTTGTGATGGAATCAGATTTGATCCTGAGAATAAGTGTGTGGGAGAATAGGGACACATGCCACAATACTGTGAGAAGGCAGACTGCCAGTGCTACAAGAAAAAAAAAGACAGTGATTGCTCATTTATGGAGACTTGTTGTGGTGATATCATAACAATAAGCCTTTTTATGGATGCCTGACTGTCATCCACAAATAAGCATATGTCTAAAATGAAAATAAAAAAAAATCTGTACTCCCATACTCCCATTGCACTGTCACACAAACACAGAGAAGCGTACACACTTCTTAACTCCATTCTGTTTGGCTGCATTTTTTCTCTTTTCTCAGTTTATGACCTAAACCCCCCATTGTTGAATTAACCGCAGAGAGGGGTGGGTGGCTGGAGCCAGAGTGCCAGGGCTACTCTGGCCCAGAGAAAAGCCACAACACAAACTAACTCTTGGCAGGGACTATAGAAGCAGTATTTTTCCAAAAACTGATTACCTACCCTCTCTCCAGTGCTCTCTCTTACTTTCTCTCTGAGACAAGCTGTTCCCTTGGCAGCTGTTTCGACAATGCAGATCCCTAAACGCAGGAAGAGAGTGGAGTGTATATGTGAATGTATACGTCCACGTGAATGGGGGGGAGCGAGGTCAAAAATTCAGGAACCCTCCACTTGCAAATCAGTCTGGAAACGTGCCAGGTTTTTCTTACTGAGGCCCCGAGGATGCTGAAACTGAGCATGATTAGCACTCAACGCCGGTGTCGGATGCCGGAAACCATTCTCTTTCTGAGGGCTTGGCCTATTGTCGGAGCCCCCTCCCTTCGACGGCTGGCCTCATTGTCATGTTCCTCCAGGTGTAATCTCTCCTGGTGGGCTAATTCCAGCCTTCCAGTTATACCAGCTTATACCAGCCTGTTAGATACGCTTACGATTCTTGAGAAGATCATCCACAGTTAAGCTTGCTGATATATATTATGCCAAAATAAATAATTATCCCATTTTGTTCTCTATACGCACCATTTATCCGGAGAAAACTAAGTAGTTCTTAACAGGGTTCATTAACAAATAGGACTTTCCCCAAAAGCAGAGTGGGAACAGACACATCACAAGCCATCTCTGTTATAGGTTTTATGAATGATTTTGCCATTGGATAAAGAAATGGAAGCAGGTTGCAACAGAGGGATGATGTAAACCTCCTTCCTCCATAGCTTTGCTTGGAACAGTATTTCTCTTAAAAGGTAAAAATACAGGCAACATTTCAGCAACCTAGCAGATTTTCCTCTCATGCACTCAACACTCTACCAGAAGAGAATATCTCTTGTCTTCCATCAAAGCACCTTTATCTCCAAGACCTCCCACTGAGCATGCTCACTAACAGCCCGCCTTTCAGCTCCTAATGCACAGGCAATGAGATTAAGGCCGTTGATGCAAGCCTTGAATTACTCACGTTATGACTTGATTGGCCAATAATTTAATTGGAGTCACATCTATACTTCCCCTGGTTTGCACAGATCCCATCTTCCTCGTCCCTCCTGCCCTCCCAGCCTCTCCTCCCTCTCGCTTGAGGCAACAAGAAATCTGGCTGTCAGCTTTTGAGGCAGGGGTGTGACTGTTTCCATGGAGATTGCAAAACCGATTTATTAAGGAGAAAAAGCCTCCCATGCATCCCGTTAGACCATAAAACAATAACATCTAATCTCTCGCAACAGCAGGGGACAGAATAACCTTTGTTTTATTATATAGCTATGCCCAATGAATACTCAGTACCTGCTATAAGAATTAGACTAAAATAGATAAATAGTGATGGGCAGCCAAAACAAGGATAGTGCGGGTTGTCACAGTGATATAAAGTTAATAAAACATATCCTTGCTGCATATGAAATGAAGTAAAACGGATTCACTGCTGGAACCGCCTGTACTTTGACATTTGTTAACTAATAAAAAGTTTAAGGTGAAACCATCGAAAGGGTTTGCAAAAAGCATCTTATAAAGGTTTTATTTCTCTCTCACGCTCTCTTGAATGCCTGTTGTGCTGTAGATCTATACATATAGATTTTTCGTGGGAAAAAAAATAGTTGTTCAATGTATGTCATTGCAAGCATGGTGGACCATCAAAATATTAAAGCCATTAAACCTGGTTGGTTATCTGCATTTGCTGTCAAACTTCAATAGTTTTACAATTAAATACTACTAAAAATTTGTTTTGCGTGTGAAAAGAATTACATGAAAGAGTTATATCATCCTGGGTTTTGCAACATCCTGGCTTCTAAATAATAGATGGAGTGGAATTTTGTTGCAAACTGTCTGGTCAGCTAAGGCGTTGTAGGAAGAATTAGAAAAGCGCACATCCCAAACCCACAGATTACTAATCTTTACATTTTCATGGGTTCTTCCTGAACATACTCAGCTTGAAATAAGGGGCAGTCAGTCCAGATAAGAAGTGATGAGATGTAGTGAAGAAAAGCATCTGTGTATGCTAGCCTAATCTCATGGAGGCGCCTCTGAGAGGCTGATCATTATTGAACATGGCAGTGCCTCCCGTCTAGCCTGCTTATCAAGACTGCCTCTTCCTTTTTCTGACAGTTGTGAGGTGTTTGGACGCTGTTTCTAACGGTATGCTTGGTTGCAATCATGCAGACCGCACTGTTGCTTTGAAAACATGGTCCACATAGCTCCGAATTGCTCTCGTGAGGACTATCAGCAGCTGAGAGGTCCATGCAGGAGGTACGTTAAGGTATTTGTCAAGATCCTGCACACGTGGAGCACAAAGCAAGGAAGAGAAGCATTAGCAGATTAACTGATGTGCAAACAGCCTCGGGGACACAGATGAGAGGTCTCCAGTCTTGTTCCACAACATGGAAGTAAAAGAGTTTATTCTGTTTGACTGCTTACTTCAAAATGAATTTGTGAGGAGGATGTACTACTCTGAAAATTAGCCTGGGAGACATTATGTATCTATGTCACATACCAAGCAGGGAGAAGGATGCGGATGGATGCTCCCTCTATTGAGCCGGTGGCTTGATGGTAATCACATCCCTGGTTTTTCCTTCCTTCTCTAGCTTGTCTACCATTCTCAGTTTTAACGTTCCTCGGCTGTCAGACTCCTTTGGAAGAAGGCAGCCATCTGCTATGAATCACATCATGCTCTGAATAAAACGTAACAACACACACACACAGTCGCCTAAACACAGGCACAGTAAAATGATGGCAGGAGACAAATCACAGTTGCTCGCAGAAACAGAGATTTCCCGACGAGCTGAACATGTTTGACACATACAAAGACGCACACATGCAGAGGAGAGCAGGGGAACATACACAACGGCTGAAATGCGTGCGAGTCAAACAAACTAAAGAAAATCAAATATTTTGACATTCGGCAGAGAAAGCAACACTGGAAGTTTAAAAGTCAGTGTAATTATCCACGGCAGCCAGATAAACCCCAAACGACCTGCTAAGACATCTGTGAGAGCATGTTAAGAAGCAGTCAGAGAGAAAGGTCACCACCTTGATCGTGTCACGTGATAAGGAGGGGGACAACAGCACAGATAACCCAAGAGATAGTGCGAAGATAAAAGCAGAGAGAGAGGCACGATAACACCCCCCATAACGCTGCGGCAACACAAAGACGGCGCGAAGAATACAGAGATGACACGGAAAAACAAATGTATCACGAGCGAAGCACAGCAAACCAGCCAATTGGGCAGGCATCAAGCACGCTGTAAGTGAAGGAGGCAGAAAAAGCTGCTTTTAAGAGAGGAGGGGAGAAACCATAAACAGCGACAGAAGAAAAAAAAGACAAATGGAGATAACAGCAGAGAGGGAGAGGGAAATCACACAAGTCAGCACGCACCAGCAAAACTGACATCGCAACGGTTGCCAACAAAATATTGATACTGTAAAAACAAAAAGGGCAGCGGAGAATACAGTATCTTTGAGAAAAGAGTTGCTTTAAATGCATGTGCATTTACCTGATGCATTTTTCCTAAAGGTGTCATTTTCAAATTAGCTAGTTATAAGACTGTAGTGAGGAAACAACTAAAAAAATCCCAAACTCTGAGGTAAAGGTCTAAAGAGTGAGTTTCACTGTGTGATTGTAACACATTTGAAACTTTGGACTGGGATTTAGGATTGGCTGATGCTTCCTTTTCTTAGTAGAACAGGCAGTGTTTTAAAACCACCTCAGAGGGGGATTAAACACTTGCGCCATCGGTCTACCTGTCTACTCTGAACATCTCCCTCTGAAATGCTGACCATCTCTTACAAGGAGAAAACTGCACAGGTAAAAGGTTTCCAGCAATAAAATCGACTCTTTCTTTGTTTTCCCCTCCTTTTATGCAACAGCCATGTTGCAGGTCTGCCATACTCGAAGCAGGTCTGCCATACTTTTTCATTCCTCTTAAGACCCATCCTCTCTTTTTGAGCATAGAATGAAAGGTGGGTGATAAAGAGAAGTTATGTCAGTTTAAAATGGCCCAAAAAGTCAGAGGAAAGATTTTCTTTAAAGCTGTTAGCACTATTCACTGACTGGATTAGCTGATGTAAAACTTTATTGCTTTTATCATCACCTCCTCTTGCATGGTCGTGTCCATGCACAAAGCCTCATGGGAGCAGAGGCGCCGAGATGAAAAGAAAGAAAGGGGACCCATTACTCCGGCTTTCCTCTTCCTCATTAGGCAGAATGAGCGACTGGTTGGTGTCAGAGAGCCTGATCTGCTCTGCCCAGGCTCTCAGCTCCCTCCTACAACAGACCTCTCACTTATGATTGAGGCCACTGGAAATGGAAATAGTCAGCATAATCTAACATGGCATACCCATGGAATTCATTCTGGAGGCATATATGGAAGGAGGAAGAGTGCACTATGGGTTGCCGTGAAAAAAGGAAGGTAAGGGGGAAAAATGAAGGATCCTGAATAATGAAAGGAGAGGTGATGCAGGTGTGTGTTACAGTATTTATTTAAAGTGAAATGGACGCAGTGAAAGAAATCAAAGAGCACCTATGCTTGATGCCATCCACAAACTACGCCTATCATCTAACTATAGCCAGGAAACAGGCTTTAAAGAATGGAAATATCTCACTGATCTTATTCTGCGAATGCTCTTTACCGCAGAGAGAAAAGTTGAATGTGTCGTTGTTCATTTGCAACAGAGACGGCTGATTGCAGTTTTGTTTTTGCGTTGCTGTATTAGCACTGATACGAGCTCCTAACTGATGGTGCCGCAGCAGCTAAAGCTACCATTAAATATGAAGTACGCACTTTGGAGAGACTCTCTTGCAAATGAAATGTGAACTCATACAAGCGTGTAACTGGATGTAAGCAGGATCTTAAAGTTGGCATGTGCACTAATGCTGCTGCGCTGGGTCGGTTTCATTAATCAAATTAAATTTTCTACTAAATTAAATGTGAATTTTCAGGCCCTGCATTTTAATAAAGTAACTGTGCTTTCGAGCAAGTGCTGACAAACTAACAGGATCTCAGTGTTCTACAACACGGGTTTCCAACCTGCCGAATCACAGTTCTCGGGAAAATGCATAATTTGTCCCTGCATTTGCATTGTTTTCATAATGACTAATATCCACGACTTCTTATAAAGAAACACCTTTAGAAACAATATCTAGATTTCTGGATTTTCTGGTGCTGGTATTCTGTCTTTGATGATGTCCTTGTTCTGACTGGTTATGACAATAAAATTGTAGCAGCGTTTTTATTTTCCTGAGTAACACTGATATCAGACAATGGACACGATTAAACTTGAATATTTTAGCTGATTTTGCTGTATGTGAAGAGAACACTATAAATCCTTACTCATCTGTAGCATAAGTGTCAAAATTGATGATTAAGTTCTAAATTACTGAAGTAAATATAGCTATTAATAACACTGTTGACACAAATGCCAAATTCTGATTAGAATGAATCTCTAGAACATGTTTGGAAGGAAAAAAGGGAAAAAATAATATCAGCTGCATTCATGAATGTATATTGTTCCACTAAATCAGTGAAAATAGAAAGAGCCACACATTCTGTGGGGCGGGAAACAACCTGAAGAATGATTTTTATGACTGAGCTCTGGAAATAAGCAACACTAAAGCATGCAAAATAGATGGAGGGAATGCAGGGACGATGGTATAAGAACGCAGTGTGGACGGCAATAAGGAATCTAATCCTTAAGCTAATGTGTGTAACTGATGAACATAAATTGAAATGGGTCAGCTAAATCAGGAAGGAAAGGAAAGCTGGGACTCGATATACATTCAGAGGCACCGAAAGAGAGTTAAAGGCACCCAGATCGCGGTGCGATAGTTATTCAGTTAAATCCTATTTAAGCTCATGGCTGTGGGAAATTAAATGGTACTGGTAAAAGGACACACCAAACGTTCTTGGCAAAAGCTTTTTTTAAACTCTGAAGCTGCGTCATTGATTTTCCAATACCCACGTCTGTTGGCGGGTTGTCTTCTCGGGAGCCGAGGAACTGAGTAAATGAATGCAAAGCGTTTCACCTGGTCCATGTGTGTCAGTGTTGAGTGTGGGAGCCCGGTCCTTTGAACGCTGTCTCCGCGGGCCCCGCTAATTGAGCCAGATCAATTCACAGAGACAGGCGAGCAGGTTGGCACAGTTGCCACATCAAAGAGATTCTAATAACTGCACACTGTGGCCATTACCGAGCCCGAAAAAAGCCATATTTATATTTGCTTGGAAGCAAGCATGGCTGCAATGAACATACTGAGAATGTAGGCCTTGAATGTTCCTTTTCAAGCTGACGAATCTAGCCACAAGGCCATTTGGAGCAATTTGGGAACAGACTAGACACTATTCACATGTATATAAATACAACCATTCAAATTAGGCTTTAATTGGATCTATTTTTGTGCTGAGTGTGGACAGCAGTAAAACAGCTCTAGCAGAAAAAAAAATAAAAGAATGACTAATATTCCTAAAGAGGGAACTACAATTAAGCTCAAATGATCTCCCTGTATCTTTTAGAAATCACACAACGGCAGTCATATATTACTGGTGTGGGTCAATACACTGAGCATTTCAGAGTATTTACTACAGCATAGCTAATTATAACACAGTTCATTTTCACAACAAAACTAGATCTCCATATCTCAATTGAACGAAATGAATACATGATTTGAAAAATGGAAAAATATCCAAATGCAAAAGAGGAAGCAGTTGTGTTAGTTGTGTAACATCACAAAGCCTGCTTTGAAGCACCGAGTATTTACCATGCTTATACATGAATGAATCAGGTGAACCCTGAAGCACCTTTTGTTACACCTCTTGGTTTTCTACAGTTTGTAGTTCAGCCTTTTAAGGAAGCACGGAGAGGAGTTTGTGTGAGGATTAGTTTAGTGTACATTAGATTCTTCCTGTTTTTGTACTGTGTGGTCTGAGCTGTGCGCGGATTCACCTTCGGTAAATCTCAAGGGAAAACACACATTAGTCACCACCCGCACGGAATAAATAAAAGCTTTACTCGCAGTACTTGAGCTGCTTTAACTTATATTCCCCTCATTTACAGAGCAGGCTTTTTTTGTTTGGGAACATATAAAACGCCATCAGTCGGAAGTGGGTAAATGTTTTTGTCCTCTCAAAATATGAACTGTCTTGTGAATGAAACCTTGATGATTATCTCACCATCGACCAAAGAAAAAAAAAAAACGCAGACGCTGCTCAGTTATGACGTACTGACTTCCACTCTTCTGATCTACAGCAGCATTAGTTAGGCTGATACCATCTGCCATCACTTCCTCCTCATCTTTTTCTGAATAACTTTTTCACTCCCTTCTCTGTGCAGGATGAGTGATAAGTTTGTAACTTTGTTGGTTAGTGCCGGGCTGCCCCGAGGTGACATTATGGGTGGTAGGGCTCTGACTTTGACTTTTTCCAATGTCTCACTCAGTCTTTCGGCTCCATTTTTTCACACACTTTCCAGTCTTTTTTTTCTTTTCTTTTTGGCTCAATCTTTTTTTCTTCTCTCCCTCCCACTTCAGCTCTCTGTGTCTCTGTTTCTCACTTTCTCTCACGCTCGCAGCTCGGCACCTCTCCCCGTTGCTCTGCAAAATAATTTACCACACGCCGCGCTCCCGCAGATGATTGAAGCGTAATTAGACAGCGGAGACAGTGGAAGCCAGCAGAGGTGCTTGGGAGCCAGTGCTTGTCAGATGGTCCGGCTCACTCTTACTGGCTTTGCCCTTCAAAAGTATCACTTCTGCAGAAGGAACAGGGCGGGGATGATGAGCCGAGCCACCGCAGAGTGCAAAAAATCATACATTAACGAGTAATTCCATCGTTATAATGAGTCATTTTATGCCTCTGCACAGTAGATATTTTCCTAGGTGCCATCGTTTTTGCCTGAATTTAACCGTTTTTTTTTTTCTGAAACACCACTCAAAGTTATTATGAAAACTAAGCTCTCAAAAAATGTCAAATCTGTAAACTTGTTTTTTTTTTAGAGTTAAACACAGATTTTCACAGAGTAAATATGTCACCAGCATTCAGAGATGTTTTCGGTGAGACCAGACAGAAATTTGTGTTGCAGATGTTTAAAAACCAGTGTCTAAAAGCCAAACTGACACCTTCGCAAAGCGAAGCAGAGCTAGAGGTGCTTTTCAAGAGCTTAAACTGAAAGTGACAAATTCACACACTGTGCCCGCATTTTGACGAGTATTATTTAGATACGTGTACGCTGTATATAAATGCAGAGCCTATTTGGCAGAAAACGTGGAAGGAATGAGCGGCGGTGAGTGACTGTAATCATTAGGATGCCAGTGTTGATGGCAGCCTCTGAGGGAAAGTGCTGATCACCACACTGACACCATATGCTTTGCCAACAAACACTGAGGCAGATGTCAGAGGGGAATTGGCATTGCATTCAAGGTGGCAAACACTGCGCGGAGGGGTGTGTGATGCTGCTGACTGAGCACCTGTATCCCCAAAAGTCTGTCCAATTATCCGGCTCTATACGCGGGTGCACTGTATTCCCACCGCCTTTTCTCCAGATTTAACCCCTGGTGCAGGAGAGGCAGGCCTCGCTGGGGTAGGCTGTTGTCAGCAGCCGCCCGCAACAGCATCGTCAGCTGCCCCTTTGATTACTGCCCAGAGGTCATCCTGTGTTGAGCCAAAGCGCGGGGTCCTGGGTGTCAGCAGAGCCACCGTGTCAGAGGAGTCACCTTTAAAGGATAATAAGAGGATTGCTGACTGACTGCAGATCACCTGGGAAGTGTGTGTGCGTGTGTGTGTTTCTTCACATGAATATAAATGTGATATTGACAGGAAATCTTCCCCGGGGAAGGAAAAGACAGCAGAGGAGGCGGGGCAAGTGAAAGCCGGCGAACGTGAGGATACATGTGAAAGTGGGAGCAGGGCCACTGAACTCTCCACTCTGTTTCACAGCATTTGACCAACGGAAGCGTCGGCTGGTGATTATCGGATGACCGGACAGTTTTTTGGACTGAGTTATAAGGAGCATTTGTGATTCCAAGACGGCATAGTAATGCTGCTTTTAGCATAATTTTTCTCCCTTTTGGGAAAGTGAGAGGCAGCCGTGCTGCTCTGTTTCCATGTAGCCTCTCTGAACATGCCAGAGACACCAAAGGTTTAATCTCCACTGCTTAAACTAGACACATGGTAAAGCTCTAAGACCACTACTTTGTTTGACACCTAACCTAGAGATATAGTACAATACTTTGAAGTACATGCAGCACTGAATTTATAATTACAGAGATTTTTTTTCCCCTTTTTATGTAAGAAAAACAGATCAGAAAGGAAAAGCACAAGTAAGAAAAAATAGCTTCTCCCAGACCTCTGAAGGAAGTAAATAATTGAAAAAACAGAAAAGTACATAGACTATTATGATTATCACAGGTTTCAGTTAGATACAAAGTTCAAATGTACCCCAACTACACTAAAGAATTAGAGGATGTTGTTAAACTCCATCGGGTGTTTAGTTTATTTTATTTTTATTGCTGATTCCGAGTCGTCCGCGCTGAAAAATGTGAGGAAAAAAGTAGAAAAAGGACAGCTTTGTTTTCATCCAGGCTGTTATCAGCAGAAGCTGACTGCAGAGAGAATAGGGAGGATGATTTCCATAAAGACTGGCTGTTGTCTGAAAGCAAGCAGCTGTCAGGCGGAATTACCTCTCCGACACAGACACCACAATCGAGGGCGCCCTTCCCATAATTCAGTCTGATTGGCTCAAGGGGAAAATGGCAGCCTGTGGAGAGTGAGGCGAGCGGCTGGTTGACAGGTTTGCATCTGCGAAGCTAGACGCACCGTTGGCCTGTTATCATTCTGTCTGCTAAACATGTCAGTTTTCTCACTTTGGAAAGCTACCTGAACAAAGTGGCATAGAGAATAGAGTCCACAGTGTGAGGAGCCAAATACGTGCCTTTGCTTTGTTTAATAAACACTCGCACAAAAGGTGAGCGGGGCAAACAAATCCAGCTGAAGACTTCTAACTGACAACGTTACGTCATTCTGTGAGACGTTTGGGATTTTTTTTTTCCCTGCCATTTTGTTAAAGCACTGACGTCTGGAATTGTGGCATTTAAACATTCCAGTGATGGGACATGGTGCTTACAATGTCAAAAATGCATTTTCTTTCCTCTTTGGAATTCAATAAACCTCAGAAGGCAATAGTTTCATTTCATATGCAATGCATCCTTTTATGTTACAAAATGTCACGCCGTATTACGCTGTAATGACTCACATATCAAGCAATAACTTGCTTTGAAGCAATAATAAAAATTGAAAAACTTGACATTTTAGTCAATATGCATGCCGTTTCTTTGCAAAAGACAGAGGGGGGAAACAAAACTCCCTTTGTCCTTATAATGTAGTAGATCTGAGAGCCTCCAGAAAGATTACAAAGATGGAAAAATACCTAATTAAAAAAGCACTTGATTTATCGGTCGATCTACGTTCCTACCATTATCTATGGCCACGAACTTTGGGTAGTGACTGAAAGAACCAGATTGCGGATACAAGCGGCCGAAATGAGTTTCCTCCGAAGGGTGGCTGGGCTGGGCTCAGAGTAGAGCCGCTGCTCCTACACGTGGAGAGGAGCCAGGTGAGGTGGCTGGGCATCTGATCAGGATCAGCCTCCCGGTCGCCTCCCTGGGGAGGTGTTCCGGGCTCGTCCCACCGGGAGAAGGCCCAGAGGGAGACCCAGGACACGCTGGAGGGACTATGTGTCCCGGCTGGCCTGGGAACGCCTCGGGATCCCCCCGGAGGAGCTGGCAGAGGGGGCAGGGGAGAGGGAGGTCTGGGTTTCCCTGATCAGGCTGCTGCCCCCGCGACCCGAACCCAGAAAAGCGGTGGAAAATGGATGGATAAATGGATAAAAAAGCACTTCATGATTTCTATTAATGCAGACTTTGTAAAGCTTTTTCCCTTTAACGACATTTAGAAATTTGTTTTTCCCACTGCCTCACACAATTGAGTAAAGCTGATCACCTTCCACGTTTGGATTCTGCTCAGTTAAACAGTCAACAGAAGTGAAACTCTCAAATGTCCAAAGGTATGCATTTCTGCTTAATGGGACTAAAAAAGCAAACTTTGTATCTTAAATTGTGTGAAGGCAAGCATGCACACAGCTGTATCTTCTGCAAAACCAAACTCGCTGAATTACGCTATAAAGTGCATGAACTTGCACACAGTGCGTTGCACAAGAAACCCTCAGATACACACGCGCACACACTGTCCTCTCCAATGCCAAGAGCTCTTATCTGTGACTTGTGTAGAGGTGAGTGACAGGGAGGGAGGCGCAGGGGGGAAGTGTCCTTTAGGTGTCTTAATTATGGCTCTTCTCCTCCCTCTCGCTGTCACCGTCCCCAGGGGAGGGCAAGACAAAAGGAAGGCAATGTTTCATCTCTGCTGCCTTGGTATTTCAAATTCCGAGGGGAGTAAGAGAAGAGAGACAGCCGGCTGTTTCTTTAGTGTGGAGAAGAGAAAATCAAGTGACGTTTCCCTTTTCCTTCTGTTTCATGCCTCCTTCGCAGCTGTGTTTAAAATAAAACACATTAATAAAAGCGTTTTAATGGCGGCGAGGCACGCGGAAAAACGCAACTTGATTACTGTGACAGTTTTATTTAATGAGCTCAAAGCCTCTGGCTCGGGCTTTCTATTCGTTTATTACTTTGTTGTGGAGAGATATATGTGACAAAATGGAGCGGAGGGAAAGCGAAAATAGGGCTGAATTGTTCTTATTGAGGAAGTTGTCAGTGGTGTTAGCAATCATCTTTGTGATTTAAACCCTCCTCAGAGCTCACCTGGGCTTTCATCCAGCCTCACCAGGGAACGCTGCTCTGTGGTGACGGCATGGGGGGGCTGGGGGGTGTCAGAGACACCTTGGCAGGTAAGCAGACGCAAAAAACAACACGCCGTTCATCATTGATGGGAATAAATTGCATTCATTGAATGTTGGCAGGGCAATGATCCAAGTATAAATACAGTTATAAATGTGTTCTGTGGGAAAAACACCTGGCCGGAGAGAACCGAATTAAACATAAAAAATGGAGAAAAGCGGGTGGAATTGATGCAGAGGTGTTAGGAGGTGGAGTCGGTAGAGTGATGGTAGCGATACCTGGTAAAGAGACATTAGAGAGATGCAGAGGGGAGTCTATAAAAGCAAACTACTCCTTAATGTCTCTCACAAGTGTGATAAAAGCACAGAGCTGCAGCATATAATGCTGGCCTTTCCGTTTGTGTGAACAGAGCAAGGGAGCATTCAAAGCTAAACAACTGTACACAAATGCTAATAGAAAATGATTCGCCGAATATGCTCACACATACACACAAGTAAAACAAAGACTTTTAAAAAGGTCAGCTCTTTTGTTTTGGGACACGAGCCCCTCTCATGAAAATATTGACCGAAAGAAAGGGGGCAATTCAAAGTTCGGTCTTAAAATGAGATGGACAACGATCTTATCTGTATTCTGAGAGCCTGCCCTCTTATAAATATTGAAAGAAGGACACTAGTGGGGATAGGAAATGGCCAAATGGTGCATTTGAGAAATAGCACACCTGAGCACCACACAGCATATCATCTCCTTCTGTCAGATCCCATCTCATTTGATCAAAATAATTGCCACCTTCATCGTTATCATCCATTCTGTCATCTTCACTGGCGCCATTCTCCATCTCATCATGCCTCCCTCGGCTTCGGGGGTGGGGGGTATTTTTCGGATCAGATCAAATGCTTACATTTCATCTGGGAATATCACTCATGGTTTATCCTCGGAGCCATCACCATATTTATTGCTTCAATGCAAGTGACATTTTCCGAACCTATTTAGATATTCTGACACCAAAAAACATCTGATTGGTGCAAGAAAAGGCAGGCTTATGCGGGCTCGTCGGCTGCCAGCCTCCAGAAAGAGAGGCCTGCTGTGTTTTAGTATAGGGTGAGTCTCTGAGCAGTCAGCAGGAAAATGCAAAAATAATATATAGCTATAGCTAAGAGAAGAGGAAAGCATGATCACAGCTTCTATAAGACTGGGCTGCTAGACAAGCACTGAAAATCACTGAAATTCCCATCAGATAAAAAGTCAAGTCTGTAACAATCAGCTCAAAATAGTAAAATAGGCTGTTTTATATTCAAGAAGTGAACATATTATGTCCTGGTAGTCTGTGCTCGTTCCGTGTGTGGCCCTCATCAAGGGTCTTTGTGAGACAAAAACAGCTCGATTCATCTGCTTCCACAGTAACACTTCCATAAGGCTTACAGCACGGAACAGGTGGCTGGTAAATTCCAGGGCCAGCTCCTGTGCCGGAGTTCTGTGAAGTACCGTGCACTGCCGTTGAAACAAGCGTCTCTGGCTTGCCACATCGTGTCTTTTCACAAAGTGTCAAAATGAAACACACCTACGAGCAGCAAACCCATCTAACACCATGTCATAAAATGACATTTAAATGCATTTAACAGCCTGCCCTCAAAAGTCATCTGATATTAGAGAGAGAAGTGGAAGATGACTTCCTACAAAAGTGTGGGTTTTTGTTTTTTGGGAAAAAGCCGTTTTTATACAGCGGCATTCAGATCCATCCAGATCTATTAAGTGTGTTAAATACAGAACATTAAATCCCTGGAGGGAGCTGAGGCGGCAACAAAGTGCTAATGATAATGTGCAAGGAGGTGACAACGCTAACTTGTTATCAAGAATTTCTTACCTTAGCCATTTGGGCCTGCACCCCGGTGGCTTTGAGAGATGACACAGCCTTCTGTGCTGCAGCCGGGCTGTCAAAATCCACAAAGCCATAGCCTGGAGAGAGAAAAAGACCAAACCGAGAGAAGGCAAAAAATAGACGTTAGTTCCGAAAAAATGAAGGCAGATGACTAACAAGGAGAATGACAGGCACTTGGTAATTGTAGCAGTAATAGGTTGGTAACATGACTACAGAGGCTGCCAGTTCTCATATCTGGTGAGCACTACATTGTTTGATAATTAGCAACACTGACGTTCATAGGGGGGATGCTATGCATCTTAATTAGTAGCATGGATGAGCGATTTAGTAATAACAAACCTCGGCACCCTGCCCACCTCTACCTCCGCACACACACAGATTTACACACAGTTCCACACACTCTGATGCAAACACGCATAAACAAAACCCCACCGAGGAGTTATCTGTGCTAGTTTGGGAATTAATAGCAACTCATATGCATTCATTCTGATTAATGTAATGATAATTTATGAGAAGTCCATGATTTGAAACCACTGTTTAAATAACACGGCGCGCACTCACACAGAGGCAAAGACGCATCAATTAATGCCTGAAAACATCACTTTTCACTTGTTCAGCCTTTTGATTTCTGACGGCTGCGAGGCTGGCAGGCCCACATCGTGATCCTCAGTGGCCGGCATATTAACACAACCCCATTTCACAGCCTCCATAATCCTCTCCCCGGTAACAAATCTCTCAAAGGTTGACAGCATACCAGAGCTGCTGCGGGTTCTCTCTCTATCTTTCTTCGACTCCATCTCTCTCACATCCTCATAAAGACGCTATTTCTCACAATTTAACCTCTCCGTTCATCTTCTTCTGTCCTTCTCTGCCTCAGAAAGACTTTCCCTCTCTGTCTATCTCTCATATTTTTCCCGACATTAACAGCCACCAGCACCCCATCTGGAAATTCATCAGAGGAGGGAAGCGGGGGAATGAAATCTGGGGCTGTGATTTATGAGTTATTGTGATCCCGACGTTCTGCGGGATGTATCGGAGACGGGGGTCACGTCTGTGTTAATTAAAATTTGGTGGCGGATTAAAAGCAGTCAATGGTGCCCTCTGATCCACTGTTTCAGGAGGAAAGTGTAATTAGAAAAGGATAATAGCTGTGAGATGTGTGTGTGTGTGGTGGGGGTGGGGGTGGGGAGGGTTGAGGATTCGGCATTATGGTTACCCCATCAACTTATTCCACCATCATAAGCTCACACAAACACCTGAGATTCTCAACATGTATGGGTGCCGTTTATCCAAACAGTGGTGATTCTACTTTCGGTGTCATTTGGGATGTGTGCTGTGGTGAAGAGGGGTCATTTTCCTGTTGGATGGCTGTGAGAGAGTATGGGGTAATGTGAAAATCATAACCTGTGGCAAAAGAGAAATCGAGCGCAAGGACTGATTAATGGCCAGCTGTTAGAGTGGGGCTGGGAGGGGCCGCTCTTTAATTGTGGAAATATGAAGATCCAGAGCAATATGTCCAGATTCAAGTAGGCAGTCATAAGGGGAATGGGAGCTTCTTTCAAGGATTGCTTTTCAAGCAGCTGCAATTATTCAAAGCAGCCATCCATTTGCTCACATTACAAGGTGGAATCAGAAAAGGAAAGAGAAGCACAGCTCAGTTCATCTATTAAACTAAACTATAAAACCAAACCAAACACGTTCTACAACTCTCCACACCAACATTTTGGATTCTGGTTTTCTTTTCTCTCCAATGTTAATGTCTGAGTTATGGACCCCATCTGGCGTCCAACGGACATTCAGCCATTTTTTTTGCTGTGTTACACTGCGACCAGCATATGAACGCGATGAACCATTAAATAGACATCCACTGGTCAAAATAAGTAATTGGATACCCAAGTGAAGAAACAGTTTCAATCGTTGCTTTAAAAATCAACTAATTACACAAAAAAATCGTACGAAAAGCAAGAAAGAAAAAGTAGTGATGTTTTCGTAGTAGTAGTGTTTTTTCATATATAGTTGTCACAGTCAATGTGCTTTTAGCTCTTTATTTGAATGCTCTGACACCCGACCATCCCTACTTCCTGTTTTCAATTTTTTTCAGAGCTCTTGATTCCTATTATTTCTTCTCTTTTCCAGTGCCAAACCCCTGGCGTCAGTTTCTGATCACCACATCTGTCCTCCTAATGTGTTTTTTTTCTACTCTATAATATTTTTTCTCCTTGAAATTGTTAAAGGCTTATGCTTCTAATGTTATCTTTCCATGGTGGGCAGGCATCTGCGTCCGCACAAACCACACAATGTGATAACTCTCATTTCACATGGAATGTTTAGACGGCTTACAGGGTGAATGTTAATGAGTCATCGACATCTGAACTATTTCTTTTCACTGTTTTTTTGTATTATGTAAGGAGCGTGTGAGGAAATCAAAGGTTGAAAACAAAGTGGCACATTTCAAAAGCTCATTCTAAAGAACATTCGAAAGTCATCAAGCGGTAGTAACTAAAGCTGGCAAATTAATAGAACCCAGCAGATAGCAGAATGAGTCCCTCTGAGATGAGAAGCGCCTGAATATAATAAACAAATTTTCCTGCAGTGAAGAATGCAGGTACACACAATAAAGTCATCAGAGAGAAAGTTTTGTCCTCCACAGAACAATGCCTCCACAGATTGAGAAGTATTGGTCTCCAGAGTTTGTTCATTGACTTCCTGTGAGTGAGGCAAAAAATTAGGACATAAAAATTCAAACGAAAAAACACATCTTTCTGGGGTGTCTTCATGTGGTGGTGGAGAGTATCAAAATACCGGCAGCACTGAATCTCTGCAGTCTCTTTGTATGAATTTATCACCGTTTTCTGTAGCATTTGAAAAGAACCAAGATATAACCACCAGACATAAAAAACTAAAGCACGAGAAGCTCAGCTGGTTCTCAGCCGCGTCACCTCAAGAAAAAGGACTCAGCTACTGAGATCTTGGTTTTGACATTCATCAATAGCAATTTGGCCCATACACTCCCATATATTCCCTGGTCGGTTGGGAGGACGACTACAGTATATGACAGACCTTGTCTCCTCCTGCCTCACAATCGTGTTCGGTGACATCTTGTGTCTTTGTGGAAGCATCAGAAATTACTATGTTCCTCTAGTCGTATTTTTTGAAGGGATTTCCCCTTTAATTAAACTGTCGTATCTCCATGTGTCACAGTGTCACATCTGAGTGTGCTCCAGAGTGACTGGATCGTGTCTAAAGATATATGTTTATGGCCCGTTAACAGACAACTACAGAAACAGTCTTTGCCCTGAGCACGAGAAAGAAAACCTTACTGTTTTGTAGCTTGAGTGAGAAGTGGTCATTCAAATGATGGTGTGTTCTCCCCATTCCCAGTCACCGAAGCATTTTATCATCATTCTTTTAGGAAACCACATAATGTGACTGAAGTCTTCTGGGAAATGATTCACTTTGATAATCAGCATATTCTGATAGTGGATACTTGGAGCCACTGATTACAATTTTAATATTCCCCCCACTACCACCTGGAGAGCACTTATCAAAGCTTAAACAGGTTGAGGATTTTAGAAAATGGTGACCTATATTCAGACTGCTCTGAGTGTCTGGTGATGAGAGGAAGGAAGACAGACGGTGGGCATATGAAAAGGTGTCCGCAAAAGAAAAGCAGAGTGAGGAAGGAGGCTGTCTGGGGTCAGCTGAAAGCAGCGAATGAGGCCAAACTGACTCAGCAAGCTGCCTGCAGTAATGGATCCAGTTCGCTCTTCCCCAGTTATTGTGGCTGATATATGCATAATGATTCTATAATGTGAAATGTTTGATCTGTAGCCCCAGGGTAAAACTTTTAAAGGCTTGTTTTGTTGAGAAAGAGAATAATAACTTACAGATACAGAGGAATCTCAGAGCTCCATCGGTGCTTTTTTCAGCCAGAATGGTTGTAGGGCCTTTTGCATACGTGTAAACAATATCTTTGTGAGTTCTTCAGTTTGGATGTTAAGAATTTTGAAGTGAGTCACTCTGACTCATCCACAGAATTCAATGTGGAAGCATTTATAAACATTTATTTGGATTTAGGCTTAAGGTTTAAGTTGCACACAATTACTGTTGTGTGTAAAAAAAAAAAAGACTAAATACAACAAGACTACAGCTATTTCTACATAAAACATTAAAATGTTTTAATGTTTCATCTCATGAGGTCAGATAGGAAAACAAAACAAAAACCAAAGCAAGTATCATCTAATTTAAAGTGAAAACAAATTTGCAACACAGCGCCAGAAGGACCATCATGAGAATAAGCGCTTCAGGAAGAGGAATGAAAAGAAAAGAAAAGAAAACACTTGATGAAATTAATGATACAAATAGGCCATAGGCTGAAGCCTGTATCGTTAAGTTTCGCTCCACTTATCGAGGGACTACTAAATGACACCTGCAAAAAAATCCTTAGGGCATTTTGAGCTCATAACCAAAAGTTCTCCAATCGCTTTGCGCCAGTATTTTTACAATAATTACTTAAAAATGTAACTATATCGGTAGCCTGATCACACCGGTAAAGTACGCTCGAATCAAGCCGCCTAGCCGTTAGCCAATCAGAGCGCGTCCTTCAGGTGCGCTCTACCATTCAGAGGCGAGAACAGAAGAACAACAACAAACATGGCTGCTCCCGTGGAGCTGCGTTTTCCCGTTGATCAGACAAAAAACGCAAGAAAATTGAGGATTATATATGCATCACACACATATAATCGGTAGAAAAAGAACGGACACAGCCACTAACAGTTGTTCGTGGAAGAAGCTGGTCGAACTTTCCCGTAAGTGTATGGACGGAGTTGACCGCACGTTGGCGGAGGGACATAAGACAAAGAAAGGTAAATTGGTCCAAGCAGAAACTATAAATACTGGTGATTAGATCATTTGCAGACAGCATCTTTGTTTGTGGCTTATAATCAAAAGCTAAAGTAATACATGTGTTGATTTAAAAAAAATGCATGTGTAATTGTTGCCAGCCCTAGCCTTCATTATGAAGTAGGTGTATGAAGGCTATGTGTAGGGCCTCAATAATAATAAAAGGCATTATTATGAACTTGAAGTGATGATAGGCAATTAATTGATTTGTCAAATAATGGTTAGATTTTAAATTTGTCACCCAACTACCAGTTCAGTCTGGTAAAAGAGAGAATATGTATTTGATATTATTTGTTGGCAGCTGGTTTATGATTGAACTTTAACTCTCTCTCTTTGCTAGGGAGTTTGGTTAAAGCAGCTGAAGTGAAAATGGACAAATCCATCCTCAAGGATGTATGTGGAAAAGATTGTGTCGCAATTGAAGTCCGGTAGCACAAACGGTGCTACAAAGAAAGTTCAATTCAATTTTATGTATATTGATACTAATGATAATGATAGGAGTTATGAGAGAAATAACACTATGCAAAGTATTAGCAGAGCAGCAACACGGAGCAGCAGGAAACTCCCAACCACAGATCCAGACTCCACAGCTCTAGGAACACCTGCAGGAAGTGATAGGAGGAGACTCCTATAACTCTTATGATTTTGATGATTCATAGTTTCTTTGTATTTTCTATTGTAATTCTCAAGTCGTAACAACCCGAAGTGATCCTGAAAAGTTTAACATCTCAAGGCTTGCTGGGTCCAACAAAAGTAATTGTTTAAAAACAGAAATGTCTTTGTGCCTTCTTTAATTCCCTGTACATTTCCATATTAAGTCTTGCCTCAGAGGAGTGAATTCACAACCCTCGGGTTAGCTGATTGAAACCATTTCATTTCTGAAAACCAATTTGAATATTTGTCCATAGTAAACTGAATTTTGTAGTAAATGTGAAAAAAAACAATCTTGTAGCTTATAAATAAGAGTTCATTTTTTAATGTTGTGATATTAATACTTTCCATTGTTCTTATAAATAATCAATAATTATGATTATTATTCTTCCTATTGTTATGAGGCATCTGAAAACTTTACCCCTTTTCAAAATCAGGTTATCATTGCTATTGCCATTTGTCAATAGTCACTGAGTGGAGATTTATAAATGGTTAGAATCGGTCTTTATAATTATATATGTACATGTATAAAATTTGGGAGATATCAACTTTGGCATGCTTAGTGCTTGGTAGAATTGTTCAAAAGTAATTGAAAAATTATATGTAGGCTTCTTATTCTCTTTCAGTTTTTCTGAAGATGATTAATTCTCTCTGTAAATATTCATAAATGTTGCAACAAACAGAAGAAGTAACTCTTGTTGGTGTGGGAATGGAGTGGTGGTGGTGGTGGGGGGGGTTGTTACTATTATTTTTTTTATTATTTGTTCATTAATTCCATGATTGCTTAAGTTGATATCAGATCCATTGAATAAACAGTATAAATTTTATTGTTATTTCCGAAAATTTTGCTTCAAATATTGTAACTGGTCTGCTAGGTGATAAAATTCACACCACTTTAAATAGTTATTAATTAACCAGACACAAAGGAATATCTTTCTATTAGAGTTTTTCAATTTAAAATTCAAAGAATTGCAGTTTTCATGTGCAATAAATATATATTTTGGGAAATTGCGAAATTGTTAAAAAGTGTATGTTTTCATTTAGAATAACTCCGTACTTAAAGCACGCAGAACATTGCCGCTTTAGAAGCTCTGAGTAAGTATGAATGTCTGTGGGAATCAAAAATTTGAGTACAATCGCATTAATAATAAAAAAGTTACAAGGGTTTGAAAATGGTAGAAGACCCAAAATCATCACTTTTTGGGGTAAACTGCCACCTTTGGCACCCATTTTCTCAAATACTGGCAGGAATCCCATGGAGAACTTTTTTTCCCAGCTCCAGTACATATTCAAGATTGGAAAAGTGCTATCAAAAGTAGTCCCCAGGTTAGTGGAGCGAAATCCTATTTCTAGCCACATTTTGAGCTTCAGCCTATGGCCTATATTGTAACTGGTTTGCTAGGTGATAAAATTCACACCACTTTTCATAGTTATTAATTAACCAGACACAAAGGGATATCTTGCTATTAGAATTTTTCAATTGAAAATTCAAAGAATTGCAGTTTTCATGTGCAATAAAGATACATTTTGGGAGATTGTGAAGTTGTTCAAAACTGTATGTTTTCATTTAGAATAACTCCGTACTTAAAGCACGCAGAACATTGCCGCTTTAGAAGCTCTGAGTAAGTATGAATGTCTGTGGGAATCCAAAATTTGAGTACGATCGGCTTAATAATAAAAAAGTTACAAGGGTTTGAAAATGGTAGAAGACCCAAAATCGTCACTTTTTTGGGTAAACTGCCACCTTTGGCACCCATTTTCTCAAATACTGGCAGGAATCCCATGGAGAACTTTTTTTCCCAGCTCCAGTACATATTCAAGATTGGAAAAGTGCTATCGAAAAGTAGTCCCCAGGATAGTGGAGCGAAATCCTATTTCTAGCCACATTTTGAGCTTCAGCCTATGGCCTAAAATGCTGGTTTTATGTTTCGCTAAAAAAAGAGTTGAAATACACAGCCCACCATTTGAGCTGCTGGAACTACAGAGTTCAACTTGCGACAACATGTAGAATCTAAATAAATATGTCTCATTATAACCGACGATAGCCGACTCTGCAGCTGCATGATGAAACTGTACACATGGCATCAATTCCAAAAGCCTCAATCTTTTACAGTTTTAATTCTTAATTACAGGAACCCCATCTACTCGCAAAAAACAACTGCATTGATTCAATTCATTGCGGTGTATTCAAGTATTTCAGAATATGTTCTGTGGACTTGGACATTTTTTGTAGGGACGCCATAAAAAAAACAAAGCAATAAAATTAAAATTGTTGCCATGATCACTTACAGTTGGAGGTGGAAGTGAGGAAAAAGAAAAAAATGTTCTTAGAATTCCACTGACCCTCAAAAAAGAGCTTTTCGTGCTCATTTGTGTATCCGGATTGTGGTGGCGCACACATGTCTACGCCGGGCATGTTTGTATTAGCTTTGACTGTATCCTCCAGTTTGGTGAGTCACTGAGCAGAAGAAGAGCGTGTTGCTTGTGAGAGAGCAGCGGGGTCAACAAACAATGCCACACTCAATTTAGGACATTGCATTCCGCACACTTAAACAACACACACACACATACACACACACTCACACACACACACAGATGCGCAGACGTTGCCAGAGAGGGACTTTTTCTGAAGCCAAGTCCACGCTGCTCTGTTACTGTATTCGACGCGGGCACGATGGAGTTACAAACTCGAGTGGAATGCAGACGGAAAGGTGTTGCTTTGAAGCCTCTGCACAAACCCAAACACCCAATCGATAGCTGTCACTTAAAAGCAGCTCAGAGTGACTGACTACATGCGTGGCTGCTGATAATGCCGTGCAGCTGCACGCTAACAGAAACATGCACGCACACACAGTTGCTGAAGGACACAAGCGCATGTGGGAGGATGACACCCACAGCACACTCCCGCTCCCGCACACACACACACACACACACACACACAGCATTTACAGACGTGCAGACTCTCTCTCTAAGAGGAATAAAGAGAACATGAGCTGCCATATCTTATTTCTTGGTCTGGCTCTAACTGGGAGCCTGTCAAGATAAAAGGACCATCTTCAATCCGTTACTACATGATAGTACTATGCAACCACTGCCTCTGCCCTGCTCAGTGACTGTGCTGGGGTGTGTGTGTGTGTGTGTGTGTGTGAGAGTGTGTGTGGGAGGGTGAGGCTGGGTCCCCCTTAAGGAGGTGTGGCAGCAGCGTTGATGTCCCCTCAGGCTATGCTCCACACAAAAGTCTTCAGTGGGGAGTAGAGATAAGGGACTCATTACAGTGTGTATCGACGTATCAATCAACTTTGCATCATTCATGCATTCCCCATCAAATTATGCAAATCCTAATTACTTCTGGGGAAATTACTATTCTTTATCTGCTAATAGTCTGGATTGTTTAGGGTTTCCTCCCCACAATAGCCGCCATTATTTTCCCCGATATATCAATTTTTCACATTCTCATATTCAGTACTAATGATCCTATATAGCACCCCATACAAAAGAATAATAATGTACTAAGTATGAATAATGAATCAACGACAGGTACGGTGCATTACAATAGCGTGCGGGGCTTTGCGGTGTAATTGTTTATGTCCACGCGAGTTATGAGGAGGACTTCTAAAGCTGCTGTTGCACATGGATGATTAATCTCTGTAGTTACATGTATGTTCATAACTCTAACTTTGCATGGATTACAGTAATTGTGGTAAATGGTGGAGACAGATGAGCTACACGGTCAACAAATATGCATATAAAATGCTGTAAATGTGGGTGCCGTAACACTGCTGCGATTGTTTAGAAAACTCACCCAGCCTGAAGATATATCGAGCGGAAACGCTTGAACGTGTGCTCTGTGATTTTGCATGAATATTCAACTAAATACAGCACAGATCGCTGTTAGTACAAAAAAGAATCAATGTCGGTAGAAAAAGAAGTAAAGACGCTGAGATTTTGAGAGTCAAGTGTTCATGTTTGCTTATCTAGGAAAAATAGATGCTCGCTGATAACCTTCAGACATTTTGTGTCCTCTGGCTAATAACCGATCAAAATATTTGATCATTTTCCCGATAAATGCTCAGCGCCATAAAATGTCAGGAAAGAGAGAAAGTTTTAAGTTTTAAGAGCTTAAGGGGAAGTCATTAAATGAGCACTATAGCATAGAAAGCACTCATGTAAATGGAGTGTCTCTATATGGCACTTTTCTGGTCTTGTTGACCACTCAAGCCACCTTCACTCACCCACACAGTCATACAGTACTTTCAAGACCATACACGGTTACAGGCTATAAAGATTTATATGCAAGGTATATATTATTGTATGCAGGCTGCAGACACAAGAAAGCAAACAAATAAGTCAATTTAAAAAAGACGCTATACATACATTTGTGTTCTGTAATTAATCTGTAATGACAAAAAAAAAATCTAATCTGAAGAAAATCTGATTAGCGGTTGAGTTGCTCTGTAGAGGTCTTTTGACTTTTGACTTGCTGGGGTGTGACAAGTCTTTTTGCCCTACAGGGTGGGTGGGTGTTTGTTTTGGAAGGCTGTGGTGAGATGTAAAAACACTGAGGGAAAGGACGTGGTTTTCTAAAAGAGAGATGGCATCCATGACTAACTACTGCCAAGCCAAGACCGCCTTGGTCGCAGTCCAAACCCAGAGGAGAGCATCCTCACTGGGACTGCATTCCTCTTTCCTCCAGCAGCTGACTGATGATAAATCTTGCGGTTACCCTTCACTAAACCATGTGTGTTTGAAGAATGGGTGTGTACCAACGCTGGAGCACGACCTCCAACTCTCTTGGTCTTTTGTACGCGCAAGTGAAGATACATGAGCGAACAAAGGAAGATCATAAATCTATCGATCTGTGTCTGGACAAAAAGGATAAATATCTGCATCGCGAATACTTTTTCATGTATTAAAATGTCTGTCTATGTGACTTTCAGAATAGTCCTAACACTGTAATAGGGGCCAGTTGTTGGTCACTCTTTGTCCCTACAGTAGCGCCGCTCCATTTGACAGCGTATAAAAGCCAAGCCGCTCAAAATGCACAAAGAGTTCTTGCAGCCTCTAAAAAAGAGCCCCCTCATTTTTATGTCTACTGTCACCATCCTACCTTCCTTGTGCCTGGAGACAAAACTCATTTGTTGAAAAATAACTCACAGGGGACAATTTTATATAAGACACTGGTGAGGAGATAGCAGTACAGGCAATTAACTTATCAACCCTGCAACGTGGATTTATAGCTAAGACATTTGTCTTGGGCTGAAGCAGGAAGCCTATTGGCTGTATTGTATTTCTTGTCATCTTCTCTTGCAGGTGTAAGAGTGTCCTTGTCAGAAAGCTGCAGTCTGGATCCGCAGAGGGCACAACGCCAGGGCTCGGGGCCAATGGGGCCACCGGCAGCTTATTGTGCTGATGAAAAACCCAGTACAAGGTGAGCAAAGAAAAGTGAAAAAGACATTTTCTTCTTTTGTGTGATTATTTTTTTTAAGCTATTTGGTAATATTTAGGCAAAGGTACTTTTTTGTTTTTTTTTACAAACCCACAAGTCAACCGTCAACTGTGTCCAAACCTAAACCATTCCCTGAATTTAGCGAAGAAGCTTTTATGTTAACATTATTTGGGTGATATTTGCTAACCTAAAGTTAGTTTTCATCTTATTTTTTTTTCATTCATATCTGTTTTCACTCATTAGCTCTAGCACAGCACCACATGGCATCTCAAACATTTACATCAGCAGTTGAGAGACTTTCTACAACCCACATGTTTGTAATGGGAGAGACATACCGTTATATTGCCCTCTACAGTGTGTTTTAAAGTGTGTACAACAAGAGTCCAAATCAATGAATATCATTCAGGATGATCACACTCTGGGTTTCTAGCTTGTTAAAACGATTCTAGCTTGTTAAAATTTAGAAATGTTTAAAGTGTTTAGATGTAACATGCTCCTAGAGTAAAGAAGTAAAAAAAACAGCCTGATAAACTGTGTGCACGGTAACCTTATAGAAATAACCCTATGTGTGTGAAGCAACATGTGAAGGACTCTCAAGAAAGACCTGAGAGGTGTTAATTACTTGTCAAGAGCTTGATAAAATGAGACGCTTGGCATAAAAATAAAAAAATAAAAACTCAAGAGGCTATATAGAGACCACATATGGATGCAAATCACAAATTGCATTTTGATGAGCAGAAATGTGGGGGAAAAATAAGAAAAAGAATCTGAAACATATTTGGCTTTAGAATTTAAATACTGTTAAACAGATATTTATTGATGTGAGAAGGTCATGGGAAGAATGTGCACACTGTTAGGCAAAAAGCTATTGCAGGCCCTTCGTTCCCACTTAGAGCCCTAAAATGACTGCTCCACCTGTATTCTTCATATATCCCTCGATTGATAACTTTCTAACTAATAGTAACAAGTCTTCAACAGATTTTGTCCCCACTTCAGTTTGTAATGAGCAATGAGCAACCCTGTCCAGTGTCAGCCACAAAAGCACCCCTTGCAAGACGAAGGGACAAATGCCCTCAAATCAAGGTAGAATTCTCAGGCGAAGACAGAAAAGAAAATCTGGGCAAAGACAAATGGTTCTGTACCTCAAAAAGACCACGCAGCCCACTTCTTTTGTCTTGCATCTGTTAGTCACTCATGAGGAACGACCCGGCCGCCCCCAGCTAGCCTTCCTATTCGATGGAGTTATGATTTATGTCTTTCCTAACTAATCAAGGGTACGATCATTAGTCAGGGGATGTGCAGGGGGCGAGGCCCTTGGCAGGTCAGTGGACGACCGTATCTCACGTTATGGCTTCCCTGCCATCCACCAGTGCGGTCCAAGATAAGAGATGACTAGAGGAATGCCTCCTCACCTTCCAACAGAGCCCACCGAGGCATTTGTCATCAACAAAGACAAGACAAAAAGCACGGGGATGAGCTTGAAAAACGGAACAAGCCTGTGACAAGACAAAAGCATTTTTTAAGATAGCAGACATCTACTGTTGCAGAGTCTGTTTGTTCATTAAGACGAAAGCGGCTGAAAACAAGACTTTTAAAATGAACAAACTTTCCAAAAGTGCGCTTAATACGGATCCGTGTGCAAAATGTTGCTGCTCTACAATTTCCCCTCTTCATAACCTTCAATTCCTGTAAGAAGAGGTGGAGATATAAAAGCATAAACAGGAGATGACTACGCCATAAGCAGAAACATGGCAGGAAACGGAGAGGGTACAAAAGGTCACAGCTCAAGGAATGTGGCACTCAAAGCCGGGCTGCCTCTATTTATGACAAGCCCGGTCAATTAGACGCCTTCTTGGTAAACGGCCAACTTGAAGCTTACTAGACTGAGATGGGACGAGGGGGGGTGGGGGCTGGGCTGAATTTTTTTGTGTGCATTTGTAATTAGGAGGTGTTAACAAAGGCTGCGGGTATTATCCAGTGAGGCTCTGCATGCTGAATCTGTCCAAATCAATGTGATTATCTCTCAGCTATTGCTAATTAGTGTCATTAATACGCAACGCAAGCAGGAAACGGCACCCACTTTCTCTCTCTTTCTCCTTCAGTTGGTGTCGCCTTTTTTCGGAATGGCTTTGAGGGAGCACAGGCACTTGGAAAGGTCCGCTGTTGGCCCCACTTCAGTCGAGATTCTCATCTGCACATAATTCACTTTCAAAGGGCAGAGAGGGCGGCAAAGAGAATCCTTAATTGCGCCGGCACAGTGTACAACATAGACAAATGTTTATATCTTGGCCCTCTAATGAGAAACCAATAACGGATGCAGAAAGCACACTCTGCCCCCTCCCCCCCCCCCACCCGCTCCCACCAACAACCCTAAAAACACATGCAGATGACAATGCAAAACAGGCCTTTTTGGGGAATGTTAGCTCATTCATCAACAGCTCTTACACTCATAGTCATATGATGCTCCGCTGGGACTCTGACACACAGATAAATCAGTTTGAGAGCATGCTGCATTGGCCATATTTCTCCGTTAGGTCCATCCTATTGTAAGGGTAAGGGAAGCTTAAGTTCGTCACAGTTAAATTCCTGTCGGGGTTTTAAAGAGCAACATGGCTTCTGCATGTGATACAAAAAGCCTGAAATTAACGGCAAACACAGGCAAACATCTGCATGCTACTTGAAGCCTAAAGATCGAATTCTTCAATGCTTGAGACATGGTTTAGATTTTAAGACGACAAAACAAGAGGCTAATTTGTTTCATATCGAGTCACCCACACATTAAAGCCAAAGTGATTGTGATTCATTTTAAGCTGCCAGTTTATGTAACGCCATTGAGAGTCTGTAGCATCCTCATGTAAATTGGATGGCAACTTACAGGGCAAAGAAATGAACAACTGCAAGCTGCCGAACACACAGCCACAAGAGACTATCTTCCCATCTCATCTATCTCCCACAATTCAGAGCGGCAGGCCGCCGCGGCAGAGCGCCAGTCATGCCGGTGAATTTCGGCACAGTCTTATCTCCCAGTGGTGGAGGAGGAAGCGGAGGTCCTTTAAAGGGCTGAGGTCATTTCCTCTGCCTCCAGGCTCTGGCAGGAAAAATAAAATGTCTCCAATCGGTCAGTCCTGCTTTATTTCAAATGCCGCCACTGCCTTTTAAGAGGCCCTTGTGGGCATGGATGGCAAATGAGCGATTTTGGGGTTCTTGCAATCTTTTCTTACTCACTCTGCCCATACTGAATCCCCCACTCCACCTTTGATGTAAACCCCACATCCCTTTTGTGTTCCTACAATATCTGCAAAAGGAGCAGAGGAGCCGGAGAAGAAGAGGAGCTATAGCGCAGGAGCCGCAGAGTGAGATGAAGAGCTAAACGCCTCCCCTCGCACGCAGCCCTTAACAGCCCTAAAGCTCTTTCACAACTTCCTGCTTCTCTGCGAACTGGGATACTTCCAAGGCATGTGTGTCTGCTCGGAACGCGGGGTTCAAATGCAGCCGATGTGTCGTCTTGCGTGAGCGCAGACGTGTGTGTGTGTGTGTGTGTCTGTGTGTCACAGAGGAAGGGAAGCGGAGAGGGAGTGAGTCAGCGACCGGGAAGATAGAGCGGCTGGTTGAAGGGGCCTGCGTGGTGCGGTGGTGGAAGAGAGCGGCCAGAAACCGGCAGACTGGCTGGCAGGCACACACGCTGAGATGTTAGGAGCAGGATTGATAGATCTATTGCACGGCCACTGCCGCTGCAAGAGGAGAACACACCTCGGGCAGATGGATGGTGGGTGCGTGCAGCGGTACGATTAGTCTTTGTGCGCGCCCCTATTGAGGGTGCCCTTTGTGTTTGAGTGTGTGGGAGAAGTGTGTTACATGGTCATGAAATGTAGTTTTTTGTGGTGTGGCGTCTTCAAACAGGACTTTTAGAGTTCTTTACAGCTACCGGGGATAAGTACACAGACAGATGTATGGTAGTACAGAGACTCTGCACGCTCATGCTAGTGTGTGGGTGTTTGTGTTGGTTTATGTTTGTTTGCACACTACAATTCACCTGACCTGTAAGTACAGAAAGCATCGGCGCTGTTTTTTCTGAAGCCTCTACTCCCACACTCTCTCTATTCCATCTCACATCTAATCAGCTGTTCTTCCATCACTATTCTATCACTCTCATAGAAAGTACAGCAAATAGTCTCCGCTCAAAAAGCATCTTTAATCTGATTAGCAACTTTCCAAATGGCTGATAATAAAACGACAGACGAGTTTTGAGAGGGGACTGGTTGGACCAGTGAGCACTAGAGATGCCATTTTGGAAAATGTAAATCAAGTTGTGCTGAACAAAGACAAAAAGGACAATTGAGGACATTGTCAGTGACAAGTTCAAAAGTCAGGCACTGTGAGTGTATTTGGTTTTTGATGCTGGTGGCAACCCTCTTTTGCACTTCTATGACCTCAGAAAAAGTTCCATTTGCTGCCTTCAAGACCGCATCTTTTCCAGGGTTGTGCATTTTTCAACCAGACATTTTGGAAGCACTGCGAAAACTTGGCTGAATAATGCGCTGAGACAGGACGCAGACTGGCCGGCCTGCAGCACTAACAGGTCCCCAAATGAGAATATGCGGAGAATTTTAAAGAGGGAAAATAATCATTTCTATATCTTTGCTAAAAAAATCATGCACTTGAAGATTCAACTCTGATCCATTCAGCTGAGAATAAAGAACTGCCAATATAAACTTTTTAAAAAAGGACATCGGTGGTGCAGTGATGCAGCAAGCGAGCCTTTGAAATGCACGCCAGGAGACAGAGCTCGCTGTTTTTCACAGCCGTCCCGAAACCTAACCCTTTACACTGGTTAATCACTTAAAGTTATTATGTTATTCAGGTCAGTTATTCAGAAGTTGGGCTTCTTGTTTTCCTACGGCCGACTGTCAGTTTCTTTTTTTCATTAGGGCTCTCTCAGGGAAGAGTGGTCCTGACCTCTGCGTTTTGGCAGAGCGTGCACTGCACAGGAGGGGAATACAAGACATGGGATACTGCTGCATGATGGCAGCACGACGGGGATAAACCAGCACCCTGACATTTCAGCAGGAGTCAGAGCCCGGGGTTCAGATTATCGGAAATGATGAAGATTAGGGTGATTTTACTCTGTGACCGGGAGCGTCTACTGAGCTTTAAAACACCTGTCTGGCCCATTTGTGCTTTAATACTTATTAAACTTTCAAGACACTAAAACAGATGGAAAAGATGAGGAACCTTGGGAGCACGAGTGAAAGGTTTATGCAATTTTGCTTTGCCTAAACTAAGGCTGTAAAAAAACCAAAGTACTGGGATTTTCTTTTCAAGGTTGCCATGTTCGCCTCCTTAAATTCTTTCTTACTCTCTGTACACATCTCACCTTTATCAGCTTCCCTGTTTCCACTCGTAAAGACTGTTTGCTTATATTTGGCTCTTGTCACCTCGGCAGTGCTGAATACCAGGAGGCTAGGTTAAGGGAAATATTGTCTCCCACACTAGTCTACAGTCTTAGATCAGGTGGTTTTTCATTCCTTTACACAACTTGTAGTTGTTGATTATTGCTTTCCAATTTTCTAACTAGGAAATCTTCAATCGGTTTCATTGTGTTTTGCACCCCCTTTTTCTCAGAGCAGTCAAAAAGCGCCCGTAAACATGATCAGATTTATTTTCTATCCTCAAAAATGCAGCATTTCTTCATTATGACATGTTGACCCACAGAATGCCTGGCAGGATAAGTTCATTTGTGTAGCAGGGTTAAGAAGACGGCTTCACCTTGGAAGGCCACACTCCAGAGACAAGGAAACTACAAAAAGCAATTAAAAGTATTGATGGAACTTCAATAGCACTTAAACAGTGCTGCTCCACCCCGGGGCAAAAAAACACACAATTTTTTTATTCATGTAATTCTCCCCCTCTCAGTTTTTTTTCCATTAAACATCACAGTTCAATATCCTTGGCAACTCTTTGAATGAAAAAGGAAAAGGATTAAAAAAACTACAGGAGTTGGTAAGGCATGTCACCAAGGCACTAAGAAGACAAATCTGATATACGTTGAAGTTTGTCCAATCACCTCCAGCTTGTTATCCCTCTAAGTGGTGAAACATCTTGGTTTAAGTGTGTGACTGTGTGTGTGTGGTTCTGAAATTATCTCGAAATAAGCCAGAAAGCAACATCTGATGTGGAATCACAAATTAAATCACTCCTTCCCTAAGCTTGTCTTCTAAATGAAAAGACATAAAATCAAACAGGAGATGGGAAAAAGCTGAGACTGCTGCTGCTTGGGAAGCAAAAAAAAAAAGCTTGTTTTCATGAATCCTTCCTGCACCGCTAAGCAAGAAACTCCCTAAATCACTGATTTACAACATGCAGCATTGTCGGCTGAAGCCTAAATTTACATGGGGGTTTGAATTGCCGGTCCTGTAAAAGGACAGTTTGAAGTGAGATAGTTTGTGCACTAAAACAATCTGCAAAAATAAGGACTTACCTTTGCACTGGTTAGTGTTCTTATCCAGGATGGCCTTGGTTGACACTATTTTTCCATACCTGTAAAGGCAGAGAAAATTGAATTTAGTCTATTTAACCCACAAGACCTTTGGATGTTCGTATAGTTCATTGAGTTCACCATCATATGGTCTAAATATATATCTAATTTTTTACATACTCACTGCCATTTACTTGCAACACACAATTTGCAGTCTCACAAATGTCAAAAGGCATTGGAAAAAAAAATCACTAGGGGGTTAATAACATTATGTGTATGGCTGACTTCAAATGACTGCACAAGCCTCTGACATTTCAAAGAGTCATTGGACATTTTCAAAAGGTCTGACAGCGTACAAATGCAGTAAATGGTGTTTTATCTCTGTGTAGTGTACAACAGATTTAACTGTGATTCAATTCTTTCAAATATGAAAACTGCAAAATAAGCCAAACTCACACTGACTTGGCGGGAAGATGACAATATTCGTTCGTTCAATGTTTGGATGTTTTACTGACATATTTTGGAACTTTAAAATTCTGTCAACTTAAAAAAAATTGTTTTTGCTAAGCTAACAAAATGAAAGAATTAAAAGCCATTGACCTCGACAGATTTTCAACCTTTAGAGCAATGGGTCATTTTTTGCTCGGACAAGTATTCACTTACTGAGTGGCAAAACTTTTTCTAAGCTGCTGTAATGTAATTCTTTACTCCGGGACTCTGAATAATGAGCTGCTATGAGAATTTCTGATATGAAAAGCAAACCTCACAGGCTGAATGACAGTGAGTTATTCTATCTGCTTGTCTCAGCTAAAACAGCAACATGCTGCATTGTTTGCTGAGTGAGACGCGCTGTAGTGTGAGCCCCGGCGCCTGGATAAACTGTGTATCCGTATATCTGTGTGTGGGTGCGGCGGCTGGTACACTTCAGCGTGTGATGCTGAGGCGCACACGTGTGCGATCGGGTGAGAACGCTCGCCTGTGTGTGTCGAACGCACGTCACAATGAGCGAAAAAGAGGAAAAACAGCCATCTCACACACATGCATTCTGTAGGGAAGAAGCAGTGGTGCATCCTGGCCCATATTTCACCAGCAGGGGATAATTGTGCCATTTCTCAACGAGTGCTGTAGACTCTATTTACTGCATGCTGCGGTGGGATGGGTGGTGGATATGAACTGATGAGTTCTGAAAGGGGAACTACCAGCTCAGATATACACACACCGCAGAGGTGTATTCACACTCACACTGATATGCACACACAGAGCAAGCACTCACCAATCAGTGAATTGTCTCCCTTCAGCAGATGAAATAGGCCATTTTAACTATAGGGATCCATAATCTACTGCAACAGAGCCAGCCCGAGGTGCAATGTTTGATCATACTGAGGCACTCTCGAGCAGAAGAGAAACATGGAACAGAGGTGTTCATTTGATTAGAGAACAAAGGGAGCAACTGCAACACTTCAGAATTAACTGAACAACAAGCAACACAGGAACCTACACATAATTACTGACAATGTGTTTAAACCTGTCTTCGCTGATACACTCAAAACACAAAAGGGCACATGGTATTAACATTGACGATATAAAGTTGATTAAATAATGAGAATAGAATATAATAAAGGACTAAATCCTTCACAATGTCTCAGTCTCTTCACATTCTGCCACTGAAATAAAATGAAATCAATACAAAATCTACACAAAAGGTCATGACACAAAAAGACTGTAGAATCAGTGTCTTTCAAATGCCCAAAAAACTATTTAAGACAGATGTAAAGCAGAATAATTTCAGTAATAAATCTACACAGACTTGCATAGGAGTCCTAATGTATAAGAGAGATAGAAACACTGTTTATTTTCACACAGGTGTGTTCGCTCCCTCTGGGCTTCAGGGAGAATGTTGCTTTCAGTCTGGGAAGCAGTTAAGAAGCTCCGTGCTTTTGGCACAACATAGGGGAAAGTTCTCATTAAAAACTTTGTTTGGACTCCATGGAAGTGGGAAACGGTGGCTTTCCGATGCCAACTCATCAATGCTTGCCTCATTAAATGTTAAAGATGGCTCATCAATGCATTCTATCTGCTGTCCAAACGCACACCACAAAGACACAGCGGGGAGATGAAAAGACAAGGAGGAAGGAGCCAGCTCCGAGCCCGTAATGGAGACGTGCTGGATATGGGTAGATGACGCGATCGGCAAAGGTTCACGGATGTAGTGTGTGTGGCTGTGGATGACCCTGCTGGAGGCTCCTTTGCCTCGCTGCCAGACAGGCCTGGGGAGGCTTTGATGTGACAGAGGCAGCCCCTGTGAAGCGCAGGTTTAACACTGATGCTGTGGCCAGGATGCAGAGCCTGTCTCCACTAATCCCATTTCAATCACTCTCGCAGCCTCTTATCTCCGACTCGGCTGGCCTTCTGCCCTCCCTCTCATCACAAATCTTCTCCTCTCTCTTGTTCTCTTTCTGCCTCGCTCTCTCCAAATGCATCGTTCCTTTTTCATTTTTTCTTTTCTGTACTGTATGCTTCGTTTCTTTCCTCATGTCTCTCTTTTCCAGCTCGCTGCTAATAGGAATCCTGTGGCAATAATTCTGATGCAATAACGGATCAACCCCGAAGAATATGCCAGAAATGTAACATCTTATTTTTTAAAAAAAATTGAGGCTTTAAGAACTGTTTTAAGCCAATGAAAATATACAAATTGTGGTGGATGTAAAACATGCCGTTGGTTTGACAGCTGGCTGGGCACTGAAATAGGATAAAACTGTGGCGCAGCTGCACGTATAGACTGACACTCTCTGGGTGTACGGAGTGACAGCCCTGCTCTTATTTCTTCCCTCAGTGTTTAATTGGCTGAAAGGATCCTCGTATTTTCCATTTTTTCATCGTGAAGTGGTTTTGCCTGGACAGTGAGAGGGTTGACCAGAATGTAGGAGAGCACTGGTCAGGTTCATGGACCACCCAAGTTATGTCCTCATACCTTTGTCTGAGCCCTCTGAAAGAGCAATTACATGACATTATACGACATAGCAATAGCTTAAATATTAGGGTGACCTAATTCCGCTTTGTACATTTGTTTGGTGAGGCTTATCTATTCCTATGTTCTGGGAAAAGACCTATTAGTGCATTTCAGTCCATTTGTGCCGGCTGATGAAGGCTTAAATATACACACCGTTTGTGTAAAACGATTCACACTCCAAACAAAGAAATGGAAATCCATGGATTAGGAATACCTTTTCTGTTATCAGCTGTGGAACTGAGGAGCAGAAAGCAGAAGACTGCTTCTGTGCTGCTCAGCACCTTTGGAGCACCTGTGCAGGGAGCTGGTGCAGGTGCACGCATTGGAAACAATAACTGTGCTTTATCACCTCTTGTGAAACTTTACAGGAAAATAACTAGAAGACTGCACATCCCGTGGCTTAAAAAGAAAAAGGCAGCACACGGCGAGTTTCTCTGGTGGAGGAGCAGGTGCAGCAGATGCCCGGCGTCCAGATGTGCCGTTTGTTCTGTGTTACATCCGGTACCCTGAAGGGGTTCATAAGATGAAAACAATCACGGTGTTATTAAGACATAAGTGTAAAGACTATATTAGCATCCCAGTGCAAAGCAGCAGTCAAATATATCATTAAAAAAATAATCCCAACCAACAACAGTGATTTGTGTAAGTGGACCAAACGGTAATAAGGTTTGAAAAAAGCTCAGTTACAGTAAAGCTGAAGAGCGGCTGCAGGGAAAGAACTGACTCCACATGTGAACGAACATGGTCATGAACAAGAACTTTACCTTCCATTGGTGGACCCAAAAACAAAAAAAATATCCTTCATATTTTGTTCTGTTTTTTTTTTTACAAACATCAACAAAAATATCTACGAAATTCTACTTGTGGCAGGAAAAAAATAACAATTCCTTCAATTTTCTTTTTATATCACTGCCGCTACAGCAGACACACAACAAGAAGAGAGCAAAAAAAAAGAGGAAAGAATGAGGAGAAAATGGAAGAAAAGAGAAGCTGCAGCCCACACATTGGAGGGTGCATACATGCATACCTTGTCACTGACCATCAGAACCTTCTGGGTATATCAAAGCTCTTCCTTTGACTGCCACAGTCTGTTAAAGCCAAAGTGCCCGACAGCTAACACATCCCTTTGGCTCAGGCCGAGATCACACACAGAAATGTTAGACAGATGCTTCAGTAAAATGGATGATTTGGATGTGGTGATCTTCAACCTAATATACATCTGTATGCTTTTTATTGCTTGTTTTTAATTCTGAGTCTTGAGGGGGAAATGATTGGAGTTTTAAGGGTTTAAACCTCAAACTGTTGGCCAGTTTCAGCCCTGCTAAGATGTTGCATGTTGGAGTAAATGTTTTGTTTAAACTGTGTGGTGACATGTCAAGAAATCTAAATTAGCTATGGTCTGTTTGCTGCATAAGTTCAAAAGTTAAATCGATTAGCTGTGATGCAACCAAAACTCAGTTATTTTGAGTTGAGAGCAAATTGTTCTGTTCCTGTATGGTAAAAATATTAAAAGGAAAACTTTTTGGTTTGAACAGAGGTTTCCACTCAATAGAACTAAATCCAAACAATGTATTGGAATGGGAAAATAAAGGGAAAACCCTCTTAGAAAGAGTGAAAAACATATCTTTAGATAGGATAAGAGCAAAATGTTCCTGATGGACAGAGCTATTTCATACCATAACTTATTTGTCAAAGTTGTCTACTCACCACCTCTGAGCTGATATTAAACTAAAAATCTG
Organism: Menidia menidia; assembly: GCA_907169785.1. NCBI lineage: Eukaryota > Metazoa > Chordata > Actinopteri > Atheriniformes > Atherinopsidae > Menidia > Menidia menidia. Next base: position 6,913,211 of record CAJRST010005557.1, on the reverse strand, counting down.
GACAATAATGTGGACGTAAAAGCCCTCAATCAAATAAATAACTTCATAGAGACACCAACAGATTTTAACAGTTGGGCGAGCTGAATAGTATGCTGCATATCCATATCCTGTAATATTAAACTATGATATGGATAAAAAGGATATTGGTGTACAAGTCTAAACGAAATAACTGAATTTCATATCACAGATTTGCGTTGGCAATAAGGGGTTGCAATAAATAAAAAAAAGCCTGAACAAATTGGATAATTCCTTTCCTGGCTTCAGTACCCGTCTTTTCTTGGCAAAATGTCATTATGTTCTTCTAGGTGTGGGGATTCCCCTGCGTTTTGTGGGCTGATTTGCCATAAACCAGCAAATGTTGCTTTCATACCTTTAATAGTTCTAAGCACGGGATGGTTCTTGGGCTGAGAAGATAATCCAGCCTAAAGTGGCTGTTCCCTTTCTATATTTTTCTTTCACTTCAGCAAATCAAAACATTACAGAAATACCTGTAAACTGATAAATTATTATTTATTTATGATTTATTTTGGTTGATAAAAATAATGGGGGGGGTGGAATCAGTGCAGAATCCAAAAGTCTCTTCATTTTCAACAGCACTGAATAACTACAGCATCATGGCTGATCTGTGTCATCACTGCCATTTGTTGAATTTGGCTCTGGTCTGTTTCACGTTGCGGTCATTTGCTGTCATCAACTACTCTTATTTCAATTTTGACATATTTCCCTACTGATGCGGTTCGTTTTCATAAACTTTCCTTTTACCCGCAGAGGCTGATATATGTGAGAAGGTAATTAAAACCATTCAAACTTCCCCAACTCCCTAAAAAAATTGTAATGGATTACTGCTACTACCAGCAATACAGCCCCGGGGCTTCAGTTAGATCATTTAAAAAGGTATGATTCAATTTTTTTCGCTTGGGTTCAGAATAAATTGTGAGAGAGCTATATGTGTAACAATTCGATTTCAATAAAAGAAAGTTTTACAGAGTACAGATAGCTGGGAAAATTGTTCCTTCAATTTAGTTGATGCCACTGGATCAAATTGCCGACGTAGATCCATTGGTATTTCGCTTTTGTCTAGCAATGTAAATTTCACATGAATAATGAATGACCTTTCTTTTCCATTATTTAACTGATACAAAATTCAAAATTTGACAAATTATACATTTCAGGAGGAACTGAATTAATTTACAATACATTCACCTCTGCCACCCCCACCTGTAATTTATCACTCCTTTAACTTTAAAACCGCAACAGAATCTTATTAGAGTATAGATCAGGTGGTGACTGTCTACAAAGCCAAACTAGACGACTCAAATTCAATGCTGCTCTAATGAAATTGGCTTCTGCCTGAACCTGACAATGACTGAACTTGGAAGTTTTTCAATTATTCTGGTTAAAGAAATCAAAACCATTTGTTAGGGAACGGCCAGTTGATGGTTCCGCTGTGGCTTGTAAAGTGTCAGTGCGATTTATAAAATGGTAGTAAAGACTATTTATATATGTTGAAATAAGAAAAAGTAGCTGTTTTGATGGCACAAATAAAGATAATTTTCAGATCATAAGTGCTCTATGTGCATACTTACAGAAGTCCTCTGACAGCTCTTTAACTGATAAACTTTTTACCTCACATATCCTAACATACATGCACACTGACATGTGGAATGGACAAGAAGTCAGATTAAAAGGCTGACTTTGTGAAGGCTGAGTCACAGGGCTCTGATCTAACAACACGGCATCTGCTTGTTCTTTTCTGTAAGAATATCAACGTGTTATGTACGACTTTTCAGATTAAATCTCCAATGATCAAAGGAAAAAGTGAGGAGATGAACCCTTGAAATAAACCACGTCATGTCATTGTTTGCTGAGACGCTGACATTATTATGCATCAGTTCAGTGTATTTTCCTAATCTTTCATCTTCTGCTTCTTCCTTTTTTTTTTGTAGCTGCTCTTGTTAAAGGTCACCACAGTGGAACATCCAGGGGATCTGAGCTGCTCTCCTGCAGATGTGAGTTCTGTGTCCTGCTCATTTGACCCCATTAGCCATCTGGACACAAACCAGAACACAGAGGATATAAAGAATTTGCAATCGAATATACAGTAGAGGATATGGTTGGATTAGGAAAGATGTTCACCACAGAGGCCACAACCCCACAGAGGGCTTGGGTCTGAGCCTGGGAAAGCGAACAACAGACCGGTGGTGGGAGACCTCTGAGAGACAGCAACAAGTAAAGACAAGGGGCTACTGTCCATAACAGCAGGGAGCATTATGATGTCTCAAGCTACTTTTCCTCCTTTATCGGTCCTCTCTCTCACTCTCTCTCTCCCTCTGTCTCTCACACAAACACACACATACACACACACACACACCCACTGGCCATATTCAGAGCCAGCATTACAGAATGGCCCCTGTTTGTTTGGAAGTGTCCTACCTGTCAAACCCACATGCCAAGCACTGCTGTCTGATACGCACAGATGAACACATCTCATCTGTGCTGCTTTCTAGATACAGCTTCAAAGAGGAAGTCAGGGTATGGCCGTATAAAGTGTGAGGAAAAAAAAAAAAAAGATGGACAGGGACAAAAAGCCACAATGTCAAGAGGTGTCAGGTTTTTGCCTCTTTTGTCAAAGGGACTCTGCAGCTGCTTGTGTTGGGGCCCAAAGCGGTCCTCCCCTGAATGGCTGAAGACAGGAAAAATGCCAAGTGTGGGGGAGGTGGACATTCTGAAGGGGGAGACGCGGGATAATCAAGAAAAATGGAGAAAATAGATTTCTTTACTAAATAAATAATTAAATAACTATCTGCTGAAGGATTAAGTGTCAACTGAATATACAGGAATATATAAAAGTGGAAGAGGAGCTCTTGCCAGCCTCAAAATAGGCAAGCTGTCCATGTGTCATGTGTACAGTAATGGGGGGATAAATAATTCAAAAAGTAGCCTTAGGCTAAATCAGCTTCTTCTCTCACCCTTGCTCTAAAATCGATGTTTGGGGAGGAAAAAGGCGTAGAATTTCAGTCAGCTAGGCTTGACCACTGAAACGATTGTGTCACTTCTGCAGGAACAGAGGATCAGAGGGCCGGGCTAAATGAACAGATGAGGGAAGGCCAGAGAAACTGTAAACAAAAGGAGACAGGGAAGTGATACAGAAAGAGAGGCGGTGAGAAGAAAGGACAGATTTTCGTAGGAAAATGTACACATGGAGGATCCTGTTTCCAAGAAGAGCTGATCGCTCCATGTGATGATGCAGCTGTGGCGATGGCTTAGACCCTGATGAATAAGGATCACTATTTGATGTGTTATTATACACAACCGGTCATATATGACCTCAATATATTCATTCATCCAAGAAGAAAATGGCCAGACACAAGAAATGAGCCACAGCAGGAGCCAAAGATTGTATGGAAGTATATGAAGCTATATGTGAAGACTTAATGGCTACTTTGATAGTATAAACATCAGAATGAGCTGTGACCGCTGATGCAAGAAAATGTAAAACTAAAGTGTTGAAAAAATTGCAAAGATCTGGGTGCAGGCAGGACCGCACTTTTTGCACACCCTGCACTGTAATTCCTTTTGTACAACTCAGTGCTTTTTGCTCTGCTTTCTCAAAGGACTTCAGCAAACAGTAGCTTTGTGTTATTTACCTCTTCAAGTCTTTTTATCCTCCATGAAGACCTGAACTTGCTCTAAGCTGAGTTTTCTGTGCCTTCGAAAATGTAACAACGACTGGTTTTACAGCAACCGCAGAATGCTAATAAAATTCTGACTGCCATCATTCACACTTATTTGCTCAGCTGATTATCTGTAAATCTCAAAATGAATAATCATTTGACTCTTTACACCACATAAAAAACTAATATCACTTTCTTTGACTTACATAAAGAAAAATTAAATGTCAAAGGTGAAAGCATCTTTCTAAAGCATGTTTTTAATGCATTTGAAATTGTATATAAATGTCATTTAAAAATACATTGCTGAGAAAAAGCTTTTTTTAAATCTTAAGACTTTGCTGCTGTGTGTGTGTAATCTCAGAAAGTTTCTTAAACCTCTTCACTGAAGTAGCCACTGTGGTAGAACAGGTTGTCATCTAATTCCAAAGAAGATACTGTAGCTTCCATTTGTAAAATTAACCTTGCATCTATCAACTCTACGTTGCAACCAATGGCTGATGAGTACCTAGCTTTGTAGCTCAATAATCACTGGTCCATTAGTGTATGAATGAGTGAGTGACAGACACATTGTAAGTCATGTTGTAGAACCCAGCTAGAGGTTGATGTATATGTACCCTGTCTAGTGTTTACGGGTGGGCGGCATGATGAAAATGTGTCACTTTGAAGTTGGACTAAAGAGCCCTTTGCTCACTCTTGTTTTTACCCTCTGTCAGTTTTTGGAAACAGGGCCATGGGATGGACCGGCTCTGATAGCAGAGTCATTATGGATAATGTGGTCCTGATGAGTGTTTGGGCCTCCGCCTCATTAAAACAGGTGGTCCCAGGGTCAGCCCTCCTTTGTTCTCCCCCTCATCCCCCCGTCCTTTAGATGCCCCTCCACCATTGCCTCAGCACACATGGGAGAGCTTACTCGCACAATTGGTGGTGATTAGCTCTTGATTTGGCTCACTCTATTTATGTGATCAGGTCAGTGCATGGAGGGAAAAAAACTGGGGGCACAGCTGTGGCAAGGCCATGACTGAAAATTGGGCGAAAAGAACCAGACTTCGAAAGAGATGTAAGTAGGCAGCCGATGAGAAGAAAACCAGGAGCAAAGGAAAGAAGAAAGTGGTTTGCGCTCTTGGCTGTTTAATTTCTGGATTCTTGCTTCTGGCAGAGAAATGATGAACCATTCGCCCCCCACTGTTTTTCCAGGTGTGGTCCCTAATTAAGAAACTTTTTTTTCCCTTTCAGTGTTTCATCAAACTACCTGATTTGTCTCCAGGGGTGGTATTGCTAAAAAGAAAAATGTGGGTGCTACCTCATATCTGGCCGGTAAAAGAGCTTGTAAAAATCTACTTTGCACTGAAGCGATTTGGGGTTGTGTTGGCTTTATTGGCTGGGTTGGATGTGCTGGCTGCACCACTCGGTTGGTGTCGGGCTTAGGGTTGGCCCAAAGCCTCAACATAGCTGGTTAAGCCAAAGAATTTTTCTCACAGTAACGGCTGTTGGAGCTATTGCGCCATCTCTCAATCCCTATGTTCACCCATCCACTCATTCAGCTATCCAGGCAAGTAGGAAGGCCTCTCACTACCTGGGTGTTGAGCCAACAAATCCCCACTCCACTCTTTGGCCTCCTCTCCACAACCATATATCAGGCTGACGGCTGGTGAAGAACCCTACATCCAGCCAGCTGAATAAAACAGAGATTAAGCACCCACCCAAATCCATTTAATTACTCATTCAACAGCTCGCGGCATGTAACTCCAACCACTGGTGAGAACTTCACTATTCTTTAATGTTTACTTTTGCTCCCACGGACTGCAGCGAGGTGAAGCGAGGTGGCTGGTCACATGGAAATCTTGGCCTCGCTAATAAAAATAATCACATATTATGTAGTTCCCAACAGCATATTTCTCTGTGATTTAAGGCTTGGATACCGCGTGTGCCATGCAGGAGAGGCCAGTTTAAACAATCGCCGATCTTATTAACTGAAACCTTCCAACTTCTACAGGTACGTGGTGGGCAGAGAATATCTCCTCGTTGAAGCAGCGATTTTTCATTAACTCCAAACAGACTGAAAAGGGAAAAAAATTGAAAAAACTTCCACTTCAAAGCACTACAATCACCACACAAAACAGGCCGCAGATTGTTCACTAATAGTTATTAGCATCTTTATTCATTCAAGATTTATTTTGCAAGAATGTCCCGGCCAAGAAAAGCAGCAACAGCTAGTGCAGATCAACGTTGCTTTGGGGTAATAAATTCACCCTAACTCAGCCTCTTAGCATCTTACAGTATGTTCTCCTGTCTTTTGGAAGAACAGCACCAATCCTCAAATTGTAATATTCAATTGTGTCGACGAAATGACAACAAAAACAAAAATCTGTGGTTGTGCAAACCTAGACACTCAAACGTAGAAGCGTTTGTATTTCAGGAATGAAGTGAACGGTTTGGAGATCCTTGATGAGAGATACTGGATCTGATGGAGACAGAATCTTGGCAATAGAATAACAAGAGTTCACAAGGACAGGGTTAAAACTACAGAAGAAGGCATTTATTTCTCTGGCATGTTTCATACACATCCAGCAGCCTCCAATCAGCAGCTATGATATGGCCGGTTGTCAAGAATGCATCAGTTTGGCGGCAGCTTGTTTGCTTTTGAGATAGTGGTGAGCAGGGAGGTAAGAGCAGCTTATGTGTGACACAACAAACCGGGGTCCAAGAATTAGCTTTGACTTGTCTCACTGCCAGCAGAAGAATCTGTATCAGATACACACATTCAGACCCACAATATGACCTGACTGAGCTGGCAGGCTTGTGGTCCTGATGGGGAAGATTAGCTAAGCCAGCTAATATGACTGAAACTAATTTTTTCATTATCGTAGAGGGGAAAAAAAGTGCCATATCAAGTGAATGTGTAGTGTCTCCCTGGAAGAGCTGAGGGGGTTGAGGGCCATGAGAAGAGGCACTTTGTGCTGGAGGGGAGCTGAGCAATAGGGGGAAAAACCAGAGGCAGACCCAGGGTGCTGCAGACTGCAGAACAGTTGCATGACCTTTTCTAAAATGCTGCCACCCTGCCTGCCACTGAAACACAGTCTGGCTAATTAAAGTTTCAGTGGCATTGAATTTTCACTAACATAGCACACCTCGGGCAACCTTGGGGGCTTCAAGGCAGGCAGTATCCAAAGAGGGAAAAATGGACAAAATAAGGGATGAGGGAGCGGGGAGAGCTAAAGAAACAGCTTAATGGGAAGACAGCCACTAGAGGACAGCACGACAAATCCAAGCAATAACAGTCAAAGTCAGTAGATTCCCATAACACACAGGAGAAAAGCGAGATATTGGAATGCAGATCTGCACCCAGAGTATTTTACATAAGCCCCAGCGTGCTTTGCCCTTTCAAATGGCTACATTCAAAATATTCTGGATCACATGGAATTAGAAATCAAATTGAACTGTCCAGCTGCGTACGACCGAATGAATGCAAGAGCTGAACGTGAGATATCCAATGTCAAAATGCTGAGTGCTTTTCCAAATCTTATTGGGCTGCCTGTACGCTTAATGGAATCTTGATGGGTCAGTTTCAAGAATAAATGCATGACTTATGACATAGCTACCGGGAGCATTACCCAATATACTGGACAGTGTGTTCCCGTCTCCAAAGCATCATTGAATAATTGGCCGCAGTTGACCGGGACATTTCTGGAAATATGGCCAAGAAAAGGTTATGCAACCAGACAGACTTGCTCATGGCGTGTATTTCACAATCTGCTGGCCCTGTCTCCATTAATGATCTTGACCCCCTTTTCACCATTTTGGAAGTGAAAAGGACTTAATGAAGCTCAACAAAGCTGCTTGTGTGTGTGAGTGCGTGAGGGAGACAGAGAAAAGAAGGCCCATGTGACTGTGTGTTATAGCTTGATGAGGTCTTGGTCTGTGATTCCTGGGGGAAGTGGTCCAATCTAGGCTTTATTAGGCCTTATTGAGCTGTGTGTAGGCAGGTTTCTGTGCATCTTTTCTCCATCAAGAATATTTTGCAGCGCTTTATGAATACCTTTGTGTAAATCTCTGAAATTCACTCTGCTGGTAGCAGTTTAATGGAGCATGCAAACTGCGGACTTTTTCATGCTGTAATTATCTTCTTAGCGTTGAACTTTTCAGTTTGATGACATCATTTGTGTATTTAGAGCAGTGTTTGTACATTTCTTCTCATTCTGTGAATTAATCATCCTGGTTTATGAAACAGTGCTATGATGATTTACCCAATGCAAAAAACAAATAAAGCACACACACACAAATATCAAGTGAAAAGATTTAGTGAGATTATTCTGAAACCCATTTTTTTAAGGGCAAAAAATTGTACCAGTAAATAATAAAAAAAAGTTTCTCTTTAACTGATTCTAGAATGAGAAAGGTTAAAGAAAAAAAAGTGTCTTTATCATTTGAAAAGGGACCCAACTTTTATGAAAAAGGGCTTTTCATGTTTTCAGAACATTTTGTAGAATAACAGTGAATTAATCAACAAAAACATTGATTAATTATTATTTTTTTTCGAACTTTCAATAAATTAGATACAAAAACAAACAAAAAAGATAAGATCAAACCGGCATTCACGGGCGTGAATTGTGAATCTTAAGGTACTCACGGTTGGCAGAGTTTGATGAGGTCCTGGTCGGTGGTCCCAGGTGGCAGGCCGCGAATGTACAGGTTGGTCTTGCTCAGCTGCTCTGCCCCTCCCTGGCTGCAGCTGTTGGTGCTGGGGCTGGGAGGAGCCATGGGATGAGGGGGTGGAGCATAGGGCTGCTGGGAAGAGAAAATAAAGAGGGAACAGATTTAACACCAACAGCTCAAAAGTCAAAGAGGGAAAAACATAATAAAGAGAGGTAAAAAGCGTTTGGTTTGAGAAAATCCCAGACAGTTCAACGTCATTGCAATGACAACACAACGCACTGCGGGACAGCGGTTAGACAGGGGCCAGTGTGAATCTATGCAGCTAACAGCAGGTCTTAACGAGTATTATTTCAATGAGTCCCCCATAATCTCAGATAAAAACAGCCTGCGGGGGAAAGAATTTTCACATTGAGAAAACAAAATGTTGTCAGTGACAGAAGTTCCTCCAGTGGGATCGCGGTGGGCACATTCTGTACCCGTATTTTCATACCTGCTTTGCATTTTTCAGCTCAGCTGATTTTTCTATTTTAAATAAACATTTCAGGAGGAAGACTCAGGCTTCATATGGCTTCCAGCAGCTTATAACCACGTTTAAATGATGCCAGCCTCCCGCTCACAACTAATATTGCCAGAACCAATTTCATTACATTGTGAAACAATTTACACCTCCAAGGGTGTGAGATCCTGATGCAATAATCCACTCCGGCGAAATTTTCTAAACGTCTACATACATACGGATGCAGTATAATTTCTATCTCCCAAAATACATTCAAAGCGTGTTAGAAATTCGATTGCCTCCTTTGTTTTTCCTCCTTCGCTTGCACCCAGTTCTCTTTATGTGCTTGTTGTGCTGTTAGCGCAGATTTATGGTATAGGAGTCAGGGCCCCCTGCTCACAGACCATTTATATCTCTATTGCAGGGACACTGCACATAATGACAAAGAAGGAGAGCTGGGGCCCTGCGGGCTTGAGAGGAGGAAAAGACTAAAAGAGGGGGAGACCGAAAGAGTGTGAGCAAGAGGGTGAAAGATGAAGAGAGAAAGAGACATCGCAAAATGCAAAACTGTAATTGAGTGATGGATGAAGCAGAGGGGAGAAAAAATGGTTCAGAATGATAGAGAGACATGACAAAATACCACCACCAGCTCTGGTTAACCATGTTAACCCTTATCCTCCCCAGGGAGAACCTCAAGACCCCATACTATGCTGTAAAAACACATACACACACACAGTTTAACAGGAACAGTCACAAACTCAGACACACACACACACACACACACACCATTAGCCCTCCAATCTACCCCACACGTTAGCAGCGACTGTTGGAGCATGGCTGATTTGATGCGCTATTTTAAGCGTGTGTGTGTGCAATGCCAGCGTGTCGCCTCCCACTTCTCAGACAAAGAGCCGGGGTCCCTGGAGCGTGAAGAGGGAGCCACGTCCATCAATGGACGGCCAATTACCACGCTGAGCTAAATGGAACTGATGGGCAGCCACTTGCTGTGCTGTGCTAACACACACACGGCGCATATGTCGGTGGTTGCACACACCCACGCACACTCGCAACGCCGTGACACGGGAACACCTTTTTCGCACGGAGGCGAAAAAAACAGCCATCTACGAGCAGACACTTGCAAAAAAACTCCGACAACAATCTGAGACTGCCTGAAATCAAGTCTTCTGAAGAAACTTGAGGAAGCTATGACGTTTTCTCATGTCTGAGCCGGAGCATGCACAGGTCTAGTTTTTCACTATATGGAGCGTACTCCTTAATGTTTATGTCTTTAGTTATTGAGACAAGATCAGCAGAAATTGACACATTTGTGGGGTAGATTTTCCCCCTTTTTTGATAGAATTGATAACAGCGGCCACGATGAGAAAAGCAGAAATACTCTTGTGTTCATGCTGCAGTAGTAAAGAAGAATTTTAATCTCTTGAGTGCTCCATGGGAGTCATTTTCTCCCACTCACGGTCACTGGAAACGGCACAGCTGCAGTTCAAGACTCGACTTTGAGGCTTTAACCTCATGCGTCCCTCCTTTCACCTCTTTGGTACATTTTGTCGGTGCCTGGTGGAACTTGAAATACACTGAAATAAACCTACTGCGTACTAGAATTTGGCAAACAGAGGGCATAACGCAGAGCTGCTCCAGGTGCTGAAAGTTAATTGAAAGCTGCCTCTTCTCTTTTTTATTTCTTTAAGTCCTTCAGAAATGCAAACATCCTTTCTTCTCATCCTCCTCCTCCTCCTCCTCTTCCTCCTCCTCCTCCTCAGTGGGCTCAGGCTTGGCTTGCATCCTGGTCTTTGGAATTCAAGTGTCCCGCCCTATTGATTTGCTTTCATTTTTTAAGGTCAGAAGCTGAAATCCTACACAATGAGGCATAGAGGGTCAAAACGAGCCCATTACTTACAGTGCTGAGAGAGGAGGAACAGAGTGAGGTTATCCAAGGGGGAAAAAAAAAAGTGGCTGAAAAAGTCCTCCAGGATTTGGAGTGGACTGGGTGCTGAAGATTTGAAAAGAATGGATGGCTTCGGGTTGGGTGGTGGATAGGCATAACTGCATTTAATACAGGATTTTCCGACTAATCACTGTCTTTCATTTTAGTTTAACGTATGAGGAATTTGTAATGGAAATTGATGGGTTCACAAGTGTAGATATGAAGGATGAAGAAAAATTAACTCAAGAAAAGACTCCTTACTTCTAATTACCACCGTCCACTTCAGTGGTACTCTAGTTCTGATCTCAATTTGATAAACGTTGTCCCAGCACAGACAAGTTGTTTTGGGATGTTTTAAATCCAATCCTGTGTGGGCTTAGCAGCCACCACCGTGAAGGTTAAAGACCACTCGTCTGTTGCTTTACATTCTTATGACTGCTGTTTATCCTGCCCCGCTGTAAGATACTGAAATATATGATAAATATAGTATAATTAACTATATCTACTATAAAATATAAGTACTTAATAAATAAATAAAGCTTCTTGTGTGACAGTGACGGGGAATGAATCCAAAACTAAAATATTACTGAGAAACTTACCGAAAAAATAGAGTGGGTGAAAAGCTGGTTATGACACTTGTAGGCCATAGGCTGAAGCTCAAAATGTGGCTAGAAATAGGATTTCGCTCCACTATCCTGGGGACTACTTTTCGATAGCACTTTTCCAATCTTGAATATGTACTGGAGCTGGGAAAAAAAGTTCTCCATGGGATTCCTGCCAGTATTTGAGAAAATGGGTGCCAAAGGTGGCAGTTTACCCAAAAAAGTGACGATTTTGGGCCTTCTACCATTTTCAAACCCTTGTAACTTTTTTATTATTAAGCCGATCGTACTCAAATTTTTTATTCCCACAGACATTCATACTTACTCAGAGCTTCTAAAGCGGCAATGTTCTGCGTGCTTTAAGTACGGAGTTATTCTAAATGAAAACATACAGTTTTGAACAACTTCACAATCTCCCAAAATGTATCTTTATTGCACATGAAAACTGCAATTCTTTGAATTTTCAATTGAAAAATTCTAATAGCAAGATATCCCTTTGTGTCTGGTTAACTAATAACTATGAAAAGTGGTGTGAATTTTATCACCTAGCAAACCAGTTACAATATAGGCCATAGGCTGAAGCTCAAAATGTGGCTAGAAATAGGATTTCGCTCCACTAACCTGGGGACTACTTTTGATAGCACTTTTCCAATCTTGAATATGTACTGGAGCTGGGAAAAAAAGTTCTCCATGGGATTCCTGCCAGTATTTGAGAAAATGGGTGCCAAAGGTGGCAGTTTACCCCAAAAAGTGATGATTTTGGGTCTTCTACCATTTTCAAACCCTTGTAACTTTTTTATTATTAATGCGATTGTACTCAAAATTTTTATTCCCACAGACATTCATACTTACTCAGAGCTTCTAAAGCGGCAATGTTCTGCGTGCTTTAAGTACGGAGTTATTCTAAATGAAAACATACACTTTTTAACAATTTCGCAATTTCCCAAAATATATATTTATTGCACATGAAAACTGCAATTCTTTGAATTTTAAATTGAAAAACTCTAATAGAAAGATATTCCTTTGTGTCTGGTTAATTAATAACTATTTAAAGTGGTGTGAATTTTATCACCTAGCAGACCAGTTACAATATTTGAAGCAAAATTTTCGGAAATAACAATAAAATTTATACTGTTTATTCAATGGATCTGATATCAACTTAAGCAATCATGGAATTAATGAACAAATAATAAAAAAAATAATAGTAACAACCCCCCCCACCACCACCACCACTCCATTCCCACACCAACAAGAGTTACTTCTTCTGTTTGTTGCAACATTTATGAATATTTACAGAGAGAATTAATCATCTTCAGAAAAACTGAAAGAGAATAAGAAGCCTACATATAATTTTTCAATTACTTTTGAACAATTCTACCAAGCACTAAGCATGCCAAAGTTGATATCTCCCAAATTTTATACATGTACATATATAATTATAAAGACCGATTCTAACCATTTATAAATCTCCACTCAGTGACTATTGACAAATGGCAATAGCAATGATAACCTGATTTTGAAAAGGGGTAAAGTTTTCAGATGCCTCATAACAATAGGAAGAATAATAATCATAATGATTGATTATTTATAAGAACAATGGAAAGTATTAATATCACAACATTAAAAAATGAACTCTTATTTATAAGCTACAAGATTGTTTTTTTTCACATTTACTACAAAATTCAGTTTACTATGGACAAATATTCAAATTGGTTTTCAGAAATGAAATGGTTTCAATCAGCTAACCCGTGGGTTGTGAATTCATTCCTCTGAGGCAAGACTTAATATGGAAATGTACAGGGAATTAAAGAAGGCACAAAGACATTTCTGTTTTTAAACAATTACTTTTGTTGGACCCAGCAAGCCTTGAGATGTTAAACTTTTTAGGATCACTTCGGGTTGTTACGACTTGAGAATTACAATAGAAAACACAAAGAAACTATGAATCATCAAAATCATAGGAGTGATAGGAGTCTCCTCCTATCACTTCCTGCAGGTGTTCCTAGAGCTGTGGAAGCTGGATCTGTGATTGGGAGTTTCCTGCTGCCCACGTGTTCCTGCTCTGCTACTACTCTGCATAGTGTTATTTCTGTCATAACTCCTATCATTATCATTAGTATCAATATACATAAAATTGAATTGAATTTAACTTTCTTTGTAGCACCGTTTGTGCTACCGGACTTCAATTGCGACACAATCTTTTCCACGTACATCTTTGAGGATGGATTCATCCATTTTCACTTCAGCTGCTTTAACCAAACTCCCCAGCAAAGAGAGAGTTAAAGTTCAATCATAAACCAGCTGCCAACAAATAATATCAAATACATTTTCTCTCTTTTACCAGACTGAACTGGTAGTTGGGTGACAAATTTAAAATCTAACCATTATTTGACAAATCAATTAATTGCCTATCATCACTTCAAGTTCATAATAATGCCTTTTATTATTATTGAGGCCCTACACATAGCCTTCATACACCTACTTCATAATGAAGGCTAGGGCTGGCAACAATTACACATGCATTTTTTTTAAAATCAACAAATGTATTACTTTAGCTTTTGATTATAAGCCACAAACAAATTATCTAATCACCAGTATTTATAGTTTCTGCTTGGACCAATTTACCTTTCTTTGTCTTGTGTCCCTCCGCCAACGTGCGGTCAATTCCGTCAATACACTTACGGGCACATACGACCAGCTTCTTCCACGAACAACTGTTAGTGGCTGTGTCCGTTCTTTTTCTACCGATTATATGTGTGTGATGCATATATAATGTGATGTTTTTTGTCTGATCAACGGGAAAACGCTGCTCCACGGGAGCAGCCATGTTTGTTGTTGTTCTTCTGTTCTCGCCTCTGAATGGGAGAGCGCACCTGAAGGACGCGCTCTGATTGGCTAACGGCTAGGCGGCTTGATTCGAGCGTACTTTACCGGTGTGATCAGGCTACCGATATAGTTACATTTTTAAGTAATTATTGTAAAAATACTGGCGCAAAGCGATTGGAGAACTTTTGGTTATGAGCTCAAAATGCCCTAAGGATTTTTTTGCAGGTGTCATTTAGTAGTCCCTCAATAAGTGGAGCGAAACTTAACGATACAGGCTTCAGCCTATGGCCTATTGAAAGAACCTCCAGGTGGTAAATGAGAAAACCTCCATCTTCCCTCCTCCCTCCCCAGCTGCGACATGCCACTGCACGGGCTTACTGAGGATTTCAATTTGCTGCACTGTATTTTAGACAGGCAAAATGGTTTACACAGGCCCAATTTACCAAGCCAGCCGTGCAGGGGGGGTTCACAGCCTCTTTGACATGCCAGGCAATGTTTATGAGTTAAGTGAGGATGATAAATCTAGCGCGCGTCACATAGGCTGAAGGCACGCGGTGTAGCGCTTCATATTCATGCATCCACTCAAGGACAACCTACTTTTTGTTTTTTTTTCTAAAAGACAATAGCAGACCCTCTTTGTCACAGAGTCAATGTCCTGTAAATGGGCCGATCCTTCTGTGTTTGTGCAGCATCCTCTCACTGGATGAACTGAGACCTGTGCATGACATTCAAAATGTCATTTTCATGAGTAAACCCAGTACATCTTATCCACTGGACTTTTAATGCTTTACTTACATTTTGAAACGTGGGATTTTTTTTTTTTAACTCACGATGGTATACTTAACCTTTTCATTTTAAGTCCATAAGATTTGCAGCATTCATGCCATAAGCACTCCACAAAACAGATGGATGAGTATGAAATTGTGGCAGCGCTCCTGACATTCTCATCTTTTCAAGGCAGCTTGAACGGCTTGTCTATGATGGTTAGGGACAATTTACGATGCCTGCTGTCTCTTGATGCAGTAACAGAAGTTTGCTGCCGGCTTTTTCGAGTGAAAACTCCCTCTCACCCAGACAACTCGGTCTTTTGAAGGAGAAAAGTGAGAAAAACAACAATGTGCAATAATAAGGTGATGAATGTAAGAGGAAAAGGAAGGACCCATATTTTCAGGGGAGGAAAAAAACATTAATTAACACCAACTAGTACCAGCAGTTAACAAAACAAGAGAGCAAAGGTGATTGGAAACAATGAAATATAAAAAAATGAGTCAAAAATAAAAGCCACTTATAATAAAACTTTTCCTTCTAAAAACAGAACCATCTGAAACTGTTTAATCTACAAGCTAATACCAAAGTAAATATAATTAGCCCTACAAATCACATTTGTCTGGGTTCTTTTTAAATGATGGGGTAAATGTTGGAGGAATAATCCAGAATTGTAGTGTAATTACAATTAAATTCCATATTTTATTTCCCCTAAGCCTTTTATAAATGACATGGTGTCTCCTTAAATAGCAATTGGAAGTTGGATGTCCCATTTTTTAAAGTTGATTACATTAGATAAAAAGGCTGTGTGCCCTGCCATGAAAACATAGAGAATATAGAGGAGGACAGGCAGGGCAGTAATTGGAATAAAAGCAGGACGGTGTTATGCCCTCCTCCCTTATTCACTGCACTCTGTAGGACTGGGCTGGGTGAAATGGCTATGCACCAGTGTGGTAATTGGCCCTGATTTATATGAGACCAGAGCGACCAGGGAGAGCTAGTTCAACGCTGGCACCAGGCCAGACAAGGCCATCCCGTCAATAACATTAAAACCAGCCTAACCCTGGCCAAACCTCCACATGGTCATGACACCACGCTTCCAGATTTCCTGTCAGCTTGTAAGCACATACACATCCACACATGTCTGTGTTCGTAAATTCCTTTTTTTGTTTTTGGTCTTATTTTCTCTTTTAGCATTCATACACACTCACACAAACCATGTCACAAAAGATGCCAAGTGGTCTTCTTAAATTCAAGAAAAAAGCCTCTCAGCTCAATCAACATTAATTCATGCTAGCAAAATCTCTGCAAAGACTCTTAGAGACAAGCAGAGTCCCAAAGGCATCCCTTCCAAACTGCCAGAACTAACAGCTAGCTTGGCGGTTGGCTGCATTCACAGCAGCCTCTAAGCACAGGCGGAACACAAATCCCCTGTCCATCCTGGATAGCTCCTTCCAAACCTTTAGCCCTTAAACATGTGTTTGGAGAGCCGCAGCTGCATCTCAATGCTGAAAGAGGAGCGCGGGGCACTGGAAAACCGCCTGTCCTCCTCTCGTTTCGTTCTTTCTCTGTGTCTCTGTGCCCGTGTCAGTAAATCTATAGCCAGAGGAGTGAATAGCAAATCATCCCCAATTCACCTGGGAAAGAAGTACTGCTGATTCTATAGCCAAATGTATGTTAATGGGGAAGACTGAAAGCCCTCTATATATGAGGGAGAGGGAGCACGGGTGGGAAGAGGGCATGAAAGAAAGTATGGTGATATGAATGAGTTGAAACCAAGACTGAAAGGGGATAAGATGGAAGAATAAATTAAATGAGAAAATATGAATAATTAGAGTGTCATAAATGGCTGTTGTAACTATATGATTATGTCCAGACTCCACTACACTCATGCCCTCTTCCTCACAGAAGATAAAAGGCCTTCAGCTACCGATACGCAGAAGCTGCTGCAAACACTGACGGAAACAGACGACTTATCTTAAGTCGTGCTGAGCGGTGAGTCTACAATGTCTTCGAAAAATGAGAACCCCTTCTGTCTCCTTTTTTAACTCTTATTTGTTACTGTAAGTTCTTGTTTGTACAAGCTTCAATATTACTTTAATCATGGTAATTTATAATTATTTCTAAGTTATTCACTTCCCTTCACTTATGGTGTTCATTATAATCCCATTTTTTTAATACTTGAATATATGTTATGAGAGAAGTGATAGAAAGGGCCCTCTCTTTCCATCACTTCAGGTCAGAGTGAAGGGAAGTGTGCCATAATGCCTCTGTGTATGAAACTATTTGAAACCACATAGCTGAACATGGTGCTCATCATAAGGAAGATCAAAGGCTAAGTTTCTAATAGAATTCTTCCCTTTATTCAGCTCCGTTCAAAAACAAAGGATGTCACACAGTATTGGAGATATGAAATATTTATAGTTTGCAGGTGTTCATAGAAATACATTTTTATTACATCTAACTTTAGAATTTATTTCTGCTTAGAGGTCAATTCACAAATACTTCAAACTTGCTCTTATGTTCTAATCATGGAGGTAATCTCTCCACCAAAGAAGTTTTCTAAACCACCCGAGGCATTTCAGGGGTAATGCAAAACTATACATGCAAAACCAAACCATCATGAGCTGAGAAACCTTAAAACTTATTCTAGCAGAAACCCCAGAAAAGAATCAACCCGTAACTAGCTTTTTAATATTAGAGATAGCTACGTACATGGAAATAGGCCAAACAGCATGAAATAAAGCATATATAGGTGTCGTAAACCCTTTGCAAATATGTTACTTAAAAGCCCACAAAAGATGCGCTTGTTCAACGGCTACATTTTCTATTTTGTAAATCACAGATGCCACAGAGAGCACAGCCCTTCATCAGCATGTGCTTTCGTACATTACAAAGTCAGCTGAGTGACACGGCTGTCAGGCGGGGGGTGTGTTCAGCACGGCCGTCTTTCACTACACACATCCTGTTTGGCCCCTGTTCCTCAGCTGCCAGCTCAAAGTTGTAGCATCGGCTTTGCACATGACGCCAATGCACGATGATGGCACATCAGTTATGGCTTGAAAGGCATTTGTATGAAGGCCTTTTGTTTGCCTTAGGGGCAGACTACAGGACTATTTTTGTAGCTAATCAGTAATGACATGAGATGAATGTATAACAGCAGAGCTGATCTGTTTGAAGATAAAAAAAAATAAGCACAAAGGATGTTCTATCTATGTATCTCTTGGATTAATATCTGAATGCATTTTAACATATTTCTTTAAACAATGGAATTTTTATTTCAATATATAGTTTAAGTTTTGATGTTCAAACGATGTACAAATCCATTTCCTACTTTAATTCTAATATAAAACGAATGTTACTTTTATATAGCAACAAGCCTACACAAAAATGTTCAAATGGACACCGTTAGCTTTTCTGTTTATACTGCTCCTTAGACAACCCTAAACTCAGTTCTCCGAGGACATTAACAGTCAACTGGTGTTTAGGTGACATAACTGGAGCTAAAGTGTGTTTGTGCAGCGCGATTATGACGGTTTGGCTACAAGTGCAGTGACTGCCGCAGAGGGATCCGTAAAAGAAAGCAGAGAGCCAGCCGTGGGCAGAGCCAAAGTGAAACTCCTTGGACATAAATATTTGGGCTGATTTGTCATCATTACAGCCAGCTGGGTCTGTTCACAAGCTCACCAGTGTGGGAGTGGAGACTGCAGTATGGTTGCAGTGAGGAAGACAGAAAATAGAGATGCTCATTTAAAGACAGGAAGAACCAGAAAAGGACAAAGTTGGAATGAAATACAACAATCTGTGTTCACTAAACTATTGGCTGGCACAAACAGCCGACCATCATTAATGGTAACACTGTGGTGATCAATAAACTGAGTGTCCACTTAGCCACTCGTATCCATAGTTCCCAGAGATTAAGCTCAAAAGTGTAGCAAAGCAAAAAAAAATATTTGAGCCTTAAGTTTCTACCACAATATTTATTCCAAACTTAGAGTATAAAACCTCTAAATACATACAGTGCAGTAAAACCTCCATTTCTCACAGTAAAGAGCGAATCAGGAAATCTTTATCATCTCTGCTTAATGAAAACGGCTTTGTTTACGTAATCAAATCATTGTGACTAACTGTGACAAATTCTGGGCATTTCTGGTGTTTGTTGTCTCACCTGGACTCTGGATCCAGAGGGGCCTCAGTGTAAAGCTAAAGCAGAATCCACTGACCTTTGCCACCACCCACTCCAACTCTCTGTCTCTAATTGGGCACATTCTTCTGGACTTTTTTTTTTTTTTCTTTTTTTTTTTTTTTTTTTTTTTTTTACAAGAAGTGTTAGCACAAACACAGGACTTTGGAGATACAGAGTGGGAGGAAAGTAGTATGTTGCTATGTCTCGGTGACAAATGTCAAACAGTTCGGTCATGCATACAGGCCGCCATCATGCCCTGAAATCTCTTCATAGAAAGAGAAAAAGATGGAGAACCCGCACGAAAAAGACTTTGCTGTGAGTCTCTCAAAATTACATCTGCCCTCAAATACACCAGTTCTGCATGTAAGCACAGTTTCATCCATCGGCCTTTGACTGATTGTCCGGATCAATTTGTTGACACACTGTTGTTTGTGCAGGAGTGACTATAGATGGCTGAATGCCAGAGGGGGAGAGGCACAGAGACAGAGGACAGATTGATATAGAGAGAAGAGGCTTGACCATTTGTTATGCTGTTCTGCAGAAAAACAAATTTAGTACCCCTTCTCAGAAGGTCAACTGTGCTCAAATTCATAAATAAGCCTGTAATTGACAGAGAAGCTGGAAAGCGGCTCAAAGGTTCCCTGACCGCTTGGTGTATGAGTTACTGCCTGACACTGACCACAGAACTGTATGCGTGTTTGACTGTGTGCCAACAAGCATATGTAACAGGAACTATGTAATGTTTGCATAACTGAGTGATGTTAACACCACTTTGACAAGCAACTCCTTTTTTCAGCCACAGACCTGTGAAAACAGGTACTGTAGCTCACATGCATGGTCTGGTACGGTTCCACTCATGCTCGCTTCAGAATCAGGCACCAGCCTACAAAAAATATAAGAAAATATCATGACAAAAACAAATTGCTCCTCTATCTTTAAGAATGGTTCCCACATATGTCACAGACGTATTTCTTCAGGTTCTACCTGTGGGTCGGATCAGCCGTTTAGTACTAAGCTTTTGTAGCTTCCGACTATGAAGGAGGGGACTTCTTTTGGAAAAAATACAGCCAATTCTTAATCACAATGCACCAAGCGAGCCGGTGCGTTCAACAATATATCCCTTCACCCTTTTGAGGGCTCATATCCTATCTGATAGGTTTAGCGTACGCACAGCGTATGAACCATTTCCCCTTTGAATATTCAATTTCTTTAAAATGCGGTGCACTTGCTCTGGGTCTGGAATGTCACTTTTGGCCCCAAAGAATGATACTCGTTGAAGCGTTTCTGACAATTGCCAGACTAAATACTGGCACTAAACACCACCCGGTCTTGAGGCAGGAAAGCTTGAGACAGCCATAACAAATCAACTAGGGAGTGGAGAATGGTTGGTTTGTGGTAGTTTATAGGGTTATTTTATGACGTACATCTGAAAAACATATCCAGGGATTTTGCAGTGGGATACTAACCAACCAGACTGCGTTTCCTATCTACCCCTGCCAGAAAAGTCAGGTGTATAAGCAGAAGCCGAAGGAGAATGGCAGTGCTAATGCGCAAATGGAGGGACCAAATATGCAACGTGTGCTTGGGCCATATTCTGCTTTATGGTGTAGATATTTCCAATGTGTGGACGTAACTCCAATGAGGCACAAAGTCGCTCGGGTTTCCAATTATTTGTCAATATGACAACTAAAAAAATACATTATTGTGAGAAAAGCAAAATGGCTTTGAGATTGTGCCACTCTCTAATTGCGAGGCAAGCTGTAAATGAGATTTTGATGGATGTGAACTTCCAGATGAGTTTCAGCAAAGGTCACGCAGCAGCAGGCAATCAAACCAACATGAACGCTTTTGTTTTCCTTAAACAAAGAGGAAAAAATGAGCTTATGAAAATAATGCATCAACATCAATGCATGTTTTAGCTTTTGGAAAAAAAAAAAATCATATTGTATCTACATATTTGCCTGAAAAACATGAGCCTTTCATTTAAACACCTAAAAAAAAGCAGGTGAAATGATTCACATCAGTCATCTTGGTACGAAGCCCTGCTGGGAAACTGAGAGTTCTGGAGGCATGTGGATGTGACTTTGGCTTGTGCCACCCACCCAAACATTGTTATAGCGTAAGCATAGCTGCCATGGGAACTGCATTCCCAGCAGCCCTGCCAGAAGGTCAGAGCACCCTACCACACCACAAACTGCCCAGAGGCACGGCCAAAGGTCTCCAGCTCTGTCCAAAGCTTTGACCTGACTCCCTCGGATCCTATCCAGGTTGATCATCCCAGCGGATTTAAGAGTTGACGCTCTTATGGGTTCAAACTTACTTCAGTACTTCAGGAAGATGTCCTGTTTTATCACTTGTATTTATATTTAGCAGAAGTTTAGAATATATGCGCATTCAAAAGAAACTGTATTTGAGCATCTGTGTGGTAGAAAACTGCAGTAAGAATGAAGAGTTAGCAGTCTGCTCAGGACAAATGCAGAATTAGGAGCAAGTTAAACATGTTAGTGTGAGAGAGTTCTGGGAAGAGATGAGTCTTAAAAGGATCCTTAAAAGTAAAGAGTCACTTCTGCTTGGACAGCAGTTGGTATCTTTTTCCAAAACCGTGGAACCACAACTGAGAACAGTCTAGACTAAAATACTTTATTTTTCTTTGTTTGAGGACAGCCACTTGGTAAAGCTATTTTAATTTTTTTTTCATCTTGACAAGGCGTGCCTGCCAGGGCCATTGTTTTTATCTTTGTGGGAGGCTGGGTAATCTACACTTCCATCTTTTCGGTGCATTCTTCAGACGTTCCACATTCTGATTTATCATATGAAGACAGTCTCTTATAAACACAATCTATTTGGTCGGGCAGGAACGTATTTCTCATTATCATCACGAGACAAGTTTATTTTAATTTGAATAGGGCTACTAGTGGATTTCCTGCACTGATCCCCTACATTAAGGAGCTATAGCCATGTTTGCTCTTCAATCGGCGTATGTCCCATGGAAACTGCGTGTGTAACGTGGGATAAAAGATTACACACACCCTAAGCAGCCTGTTTTATCCATACATTCCACAACCCTATTCACTGCTAAACTCTGTGAACCACGAGTCTCCTCCCCATTCTTTTTCTTTAACCCACAATAACTGAATCCATCCCTTCCTAGTCCTCCATCCATCCTCTCTTCACCTTCTCCAATCTCTTCACTCAGCTCTCCAAATCCATTCCAATCCTCATCTGGCGGCTCGTCCTCCATTTCTCCTTTGTGCTTTCTTCCCTGAATTTCTCTCCACCCCATTTCTCCTCCCTGTCTGAAAGCCATTTGGGAGTTTTTACATAGTGTTGAGCAGAGTTTAGTAGGCCAAAGAGGATGCTGTGCCAGATTCTGCACTGTGTGTTAAACAACTATCCGCCTTGAAGGAATATCAGCATTACTCAACACAAAAAAAAACCTTGTATCTGCCCGCCTCATTGGACCTAAGCACAAATGCTGCAAAGCTGCCGTCAGCAGCAGGCAGCGAGGCTATGCAGGGGATTGTTTTACTCAGGTTCAATGTGAGAACAATGCTGCATTGTAAAATCTTTGGAATAACCAGTAACTCTGCCTCTGTGCACCTGGATATATCATACCATTAAAAATAGTGATTGGAAAAATTAAGCTTTTTACATCCAACAGTTAGCTAAAAAAAAAAAAAAGAAAAGACTTTACGCACATTTCTATTATTCTTTTAAGTTTTGTTAGCGGGCCTTCATCTATTTTTATTGGTTTGACATGGTGACGGTGTTTGTTGAGTTAAGGACCTTTTCAGAAGCGCCTGTTTCAGTGATTTAAGGAAGGAGACACGGCCTCTTCTGGGCCGACCATCCTGGGCTGTCAATTCCATGACTTACTGGAAACCAAAGTGCTTCCCAGCTCTCACAAACAGAGTTCAATCAGTGTGGGTGTGCAGCTTTATCCAAAAGTGTCACACTCGTGTGATAAATAAAGTGAACGCAGCCAAACAGTCAGCTGGTGGAAGAGTTATAAAAAATGAGATGCTAGGGAGGAAGAGGGAGACGAGGAAGAGGATTACAGAGAGGGAAAGATGAATTGGGACGCAGACATCTGCCACAGGAGAAGAGGTGCAGCGTTGGAGTTGGCAGGACCTTGGTAGTGTGATTTATTCATGAGATAAGTCACCATGTCTGTGGAACAGGTGAGCGTAATGGTGTAATGTTTCCACCTTGCCTGACTGCTTGCCTCAGTGAGTCTGGCCTGCTGTGTCCTTGCCAGGCTGCTGGAAGGGTTTAATGCATGCAACTCTTGGACACGGTAAGGGATCACAGCCAGTATAGATAAACACAGGCCATCTGGGTTAAGACAAACTCGAGAGCGATGCGATCAGTCCTTCAGCATCTTCAAAGGTAGCTGAAGTCATGACTCCTTTCCACTTCACGGTAGTTTGACGAAAAATGGGCAAGGCTTATATTTTATTCGCATAGCTTTCTACCGTAATAATGGAAATACGAAGGGGTTTTCTTGTGACATCACAGCTTTTTACCTTTCTTCTTATTCTCTCAACTTTCAACAGCTGTTTCTGTCAGCAAAGCTTCTTGAGAGTCTACTATAGTAACACAGTGTGAGCAACCTTTTTTTTGGGGTGAAACTGTAAAATGAGAATATATTTAACCAAAACAACTTAAAACCATAGTAACAACAGCCATGTTTTTGTTTCAATTTTAGCAAATTCAAGAGGCTATTTGAATTTTACATTCAAATAGCACCAATTGATAACGTTTCTCTAATCTCTAAATGATCCATCGTATGGCTCATTTTCAGTGGAAGGACACAATTGAGTCTTTCCAGTCTGAGACAATATAATCATTGACCAAGGCAAATTTTGAGGAGACATCAAAGATGAAAATGATTGGTGGTCTGGTCTATTGTGCTTGCTAAAGGCTTTTAAACTGTTTATTTACCCTCCAATAGAGATTTTTCATAATGATCAGATGATAGCAGTGGATTGTTATTGTTGTGGTGTGTGGCCTTCCATTTTCTGCTTGAATGTGAGGGGCTGGGCTCTGAGAGAACACGGCTCGCTCTATTGTACCGACGCACAGATTACCACATGAACAGGAAGCTCCTCCGTACAGTCGCCCGCCAGCAGCAGGCCACCTCTTAAACATGCAAGACAGAAGCATCATTGTGGGCTTGAATATGAAGGGGTCTGCCAATAGCTGTGGATGCCCCATTACCATCACAATGAGCCTCATGCTGTTTTCAGTTGTTTATTTATTTATTTTGTTTTTATATTTCAGGATTGCCGCAAACAGAAAGCACTTGCCAGGGCCGGAGTGACCCTCCTTGGTTTTAAGTCAAGAAAAATTTGCCGGAAATGCATAATTAATTAGTCACAGGCTGCTTTATGGCCCACGAGAGGTCCAAGTCATCATGCTACAATCCCATCTGCCCCATCATTTTTTGAGATTCATCTAAGGGGTCATTGATCTGTTAATCTGTTTGATTCACAAAAGCAGAATGTCTGGAAAACTGCCCCGTTTCACATTAATTCAAGGGTTTCCCATTAAAATAATTAATCGGCTGACATTTGCATAAAGGACACAAAAACTGTGGTTGTCAAGGGAAAAGAAAAGAAAAGCAGCTAAAGCTAAACGTTGTCAATGAACAGTTTGGTGTTCAGTGCACAGTGAGGACAGCAGCTGGATGGCAGCTGTAGAGGGCTGAAGCTTATCAGACTGAGTCACGATTTGGAAAATTTAACAACTCATGAGTGACTAGAAAACAGCCCGTACAAACTGAGCAGCCCATCTGTCCTGTGGGCCAAAAACAGATAAAGACAGGTCTGATTTCAGGACAGCTGTCTTAAGACTTGGTTATCATTTCTAAGAAATGTAACAACTATGCTGAAATTCCATGATCATCCGTTAGGGACTGAAATGGAAACCAAAAAAAAAGAAGTACTGAATCAAGTCAAAGCAGAGAAAACTGCTTATGACATTTATGCAGCAGCTGTCTGCACTTCTAAGAGTCTATTTTTGCTCCCACAGCTAAAATTAGAATAAAGAATTAGTTGAAACTTGGATGACTGACAAAAACTCTACTTGCTTATTGGGAGCTTACGAATTTCTTTCCTTTTCAAAAAAACAAAGTTATTTTATATTAGATATATCATCACTCTAATCCTTCTTACATTTCAATCACATCAATTCAAGCCTCTATAAGTTCACCTGTATCTATGTATTAGAATGCCTCTCCATATAACATATTTGGTGTGCCTTGAGCACATGAAAGTTTATACACAGTAGATTTAAAATACCCTGAATAAGTCTTAGCTGGCTATTTCATGTAATTATGTATGTGTTTCTCAGACGGGGAGATGCACTGAAAAATGAGCTCTTGAGTGAACATTATACTACTTTGGCCTGGTATTTTTTTTTAGAAACAACACAGCCTGTGAGGAGAAACACTGAATGTGATGCCAGCTAAAGGACACTTAGGCTATTTCAGTGGCAAACAGGACTATAGTTAATGTATATCACTGAGAAGAGATTGAACAAGCCATTTTTATGTACAAGTGCGAATGGGGACAGGGCTGTAAGGATTTCTATTTAAAGACATCTGAGAGACAAGCCTTTTCTACTAGCTTTTTTTCAAGATGCTTAACAATAAATACCACGATCGCCAAACACTTAAAAGCATTGCTATGTTACAGTATTCACATTTTTTATCTCTTTATATTTCCACCCTCCTCTGCAATGTTTCTTTTGTCCAATTCTGTGAGAAGAACAAGAAGTTCACAAACAGAAAAATGTACTGGCTGCCTCGTTCTCTAAATTACTCGACAACTCTGATAATAAATAGAAGGAGAGGGAAAAATAAAATGACTGCATCCAATCATTCATGAATAATGATAGTTACGTTATCAAGCAAGGCAGGGAGTCCCACACAAAGCATTCCCCCTTCAATGCATCTTAAATATTGACAATCACCAGGAGTAAAATTTGACACCTAATTTTGCATCGCTCGCAAGTTACAGCCGATGTGCACATTGAAAAATAGGAAAAATGCCCTGGGAACATCACTGTGGTATTACCCCACAAAAGCTGGCATATTGGCATGCCTTAGCTGATGCTATTGTGGGGTCATGTTACAGGCTGCAGGTGTAGCTTGAGCCCAATAGAGAGTTAACAAGCAGGATCCCCCTCTAGACCCTATATATGGCTTTGAAGACCTTCTGTGTCGACATGGGCTCAAGGTTCACAGCACCTCATTGCCTTAGCTACTACAAGGCAATAAATCCTACAGCAGGAATGAATTGGTTGACCTCGAGGGTAGCAGGTGTAGCAAGCGGCAATCTGATACCGTACATTATCCTATCTGTATCTGTGTTTCTTTTTCTCCTTGCCTTTTTTTTCCCTGCTCACACACACATCGTTTTGGGATAAATGCCGCCATAATCTGAGCGCTGAAAATAATTGAAATCAACTAAAAAACAGCGGACTTACACACTGTGGTGGTTATTTGTACTTTAATTAAAAGCGTTGGTGCAGTGCAAAGACAACTTACGCTTTAATAAATGCAGCTATGGTGCTCAGGTGGCTTGGCCTTCTCTCTTGCCCTCCGTCACTGTTCCTAGTCGATGGGGTGCTCTTAATAATTCATGGGCTGTGAGGATCGGCATGCCCTAATTGGTGGGCAGGCTTTCTCTCTCAGCACTGCTGGGACCAAAAACAAAGGCAAAAAGCATTTTCTGCTTTTTTTTTGTTGGGTTTTTTTTTCGGTCAAAGCAAACTGTGGGAAAAAATGTGATCGTGCCTTTTAGGTTTCGAGTTAAAAAGTCCCCCCTGAAATTCAACAAGCACAGCTTGAAGCTCACCTGCTCATCCATAAGGGAGCAAGCCACTCGAGTCAGGCTACCTTTTACATGCTTTGAGACAGAAGAATAGCAAGAGATATGCCGCTCTCAAACAAGACCAGCTCTCCTTCTGTGCCAGGTCTGAGTAGGAAGTAGTGTTGCCGCATGTCGAGCTAAAAAGGACACCTTAAAATTGTATTCACAACGAGGATGATGCCACTGCATAATGCATTGACGTCTGTTCAGCAGTCAGCAATCACAGGATCAGGCTTTAGGGAATACATTTTGCATTGTACGCATTATGTAAATGCATTATACATTTATTTATTAGTACAAGATGGAGCAGTTTGCATCAGATCCTGCATGAAAGGGGAAAAAAAAGTTAAACGTATGCCATGGCTGACACTGAAATGTGAAGTTTAGGACAGACACCTGCTTCCATGTCATCTCTTAAAAAGGTCAGAATAAAGGGCAAAATAAAAGGAGGCACCGTGATAAAGCCTGAAGTGTTTCTCAAAAACACTAAATGCCTTTGAATATGTAGGCTAGCAATTATTGGATCACTGCCTACAAAGGAAGTGTATGTATTTAGGTTTTTCATTTAATGGATTCATCAATAAAGGAGATCGTTATCTGACAATTTTTCCAAAATTTTCTTATGGGACAATGTGGTGAATTACACTACGTTATATATGTTGTTTCTTGTTTCT
The DNA here is from genome assembly GCA_907169785.1 of Menidia menidia. Taxonomy (NCBI): domain Eukaryota; kingdom Metazoa; phylum Chordata; class Actinopteri; order Atheriniformes; family Atherinopsidae; genus Menidia; species Menidia menidia. Next base: position 6,885,516 of record CAJRST010005557.1, on the reverse strand, counting down.
CTTTTTTATTTCCTGAATCCCACACTGTACTGGATGTTGACCCCCCCTTTCCACAACAGGATGTACAGTTCGTTTTCCTTGACCTATCTCATTTCCCCAGGGATATACAAACAAATGTATACGTGAATACACCAGACCGCAATAAACTCCTTTGTTCTTCTAAACACTGCCTATTTATCCAGCCACCGTTTTATCTGATCCCCTCACTGCTTGGCTCTAATTATTTTTGAATTCTCAAGTTGCCAGTGGTTGTGGAATAAGCTGCAGAGTTAACTATCTGCTCTCAGTGAAATTAGACTGAAGACTCTCAGCAGGTTACCCATGTCTGATTGCAATCTTCAATGTCTCTCTACCCTGAGATCCGAACACAATTTCTCCTGCTTGCTTTTAATTGCATGGTATTGCTGCTAAAATGCTCCCCAATCTCTGCTTGGCATCTTTTAGTTCATGCTTTCCGCTGAAAACTTTCCTCTCAGCAACCATTCTCTGTATATTCTCATTGAGGTTTTCATTTAACTGCCTTCATGATGCCTGTTCTTAACGTACAACGATGCCATCTCAGGCTTTGCGTGTGAATTCATTGCTTTTTGTACACGCTGCAGCTCCTCTTGAGATTGCGCACGACTCTGGATTCGAGAAGCTTAGTCCTGTTTGGCACAAGCTCCGACATGCTATTGCGCACTAAAGCACCTGCTGATTTCTGGAAGGGAGAAGGTAATAGGAGTAAACATAAAAGGGAAATTAAAAGACAGACCTTCGGCTAATTCTTCCCCCTGAAAGGCTGCTGATGATCTAAAGTCAGCCTCATTTGTGAGCTTTCAGCCTTTTCATCCCTCGCTTGCTTCCCTGAGTTCACATTTACTGAGTTACAGGGGAGCTGTCTCACACTGTGTCGTGCTTAAAATGGCATTAGTGCATCTTGGTGTGAGCTTGTGTCGTTTTTTTCAAAGCACGGTATTTAAGAAAACTTCCAGCACAGAGGAACAGCTGAAGGTCAAAGTGGAGAGAGAAACACTAACGGGTGTGGAGAAGCAATATTATCGACTCATTTAACTATTCGACCATCAGCGTCGTGTCATTTCCAATATCATCTGCCTGTGATAATTTGTTTCATCCACTCTGTATCATAATCGGAGGAGTGGAAACTGTCACCTGAAACCACAGGATGCAGGGCATTTTATTTGATAAAACAATCTGTTGTCAACAGGTCTGGATCTGAAATAATAATTCTGGTATAATGTAGTCCTATTGATTTTAATGTAATTCAGTGATTCACTTTAGCACATAGGCCAATTGATCAGCAGTGGCTTTATGTTTGATGCTTCAGTCACTTCATTAACTTCTAAATTGATCTCATACTCCCTGCCAGTGTGCATACATCTCATTTCATGTTTTATATAACTTCAATTTCATTCTTTTACCACAAAGAACCAACGCTGCTTTCTGCTCTTTCTGTTTCCATCCAAAGAGAGCAGGAACGGCCTGATGTGATTAAACAAATGTTCCATTGCCACCTGTGAGCCGTAAAAGCCTCCTGACCTGGGTCATCACAGGTGAAAACAAAGCGGGTTTTATTAAAGGAATGATAGACACTTCGGGGGGGAGGAAAGGGGGAGAAGTTATCAAATGGGACTGCTAAAACATGCACCATATCCCTGTGAGGAGATTGGATTCCAAATGCAGGCCCAGGGCAGCACCGCCGAGGTCACTCCACAATCTGCAGGGGTCAGAGCCAAGGCAGCGTTACAACCTGCTTTGACGTTCTCCATTAACTCACCCTCGCTAACCCACAAAATAAACCTGCGCCGCTAAAGAGAGAATGGGGCAAACACAGAAAAAGGAGAACGAAAAGGGAACTACACACAATGACACCAAACATCTTTGGTAAACACCGTCTGATAAACTGTGTGTGATGGGGCAGATTAAATTCATTAAAACGTCAATTAAAGCTAAAAGAAACAACAAAAAACAATCTTCTGAGAAAACATTGTCCAGTGCGTAAAGCTGCCAGTAACCGTGAACTAAAGTAAACTTTCTGGACATTATGATATTCAATGATTATCAGCAATGAAACCCTTGATGGTGTTTACCTGTGAAAAACACACAGTGACAGATTTCAAAAGAAAATGAGCTCAGTTGGAAAAACCAGATGTTTAAAGCTGCTGCATTCCCAGACATTTAGTTGATCCAGCTCCCAGCTAAAACATCAGAGCTGGTACCTGATGTTAAGTCTCTCCGTGGCACAGTGTTTGGAAACACAATCGCACAGGATCTGACTTGGCACAGGCTGCCCCTGCCTAGCATATACAAAGCATATAGAATCAACTTGCTGCCACAAGCCACAGCTTTATTTAAAACTTCAGCCAACCTCAAAATGACTTGTGGAGAGAAGGTTATTCAGGGTTGCTGAGCACTCAAAACATTGAAAACAGCATTGTAGCCACGATAAAAAGCACATGCTTACGCGCATAGAAACTTGGACGGCGTTCAGCATGTCAGGGGGTTTTGCTATTGAGCGGCCCCGCTTCACCATTGGTAGGAAACAGCGAAGGGAGCGCTAAATGCTGTGGCTCTGTAAGCCGCTCGGCACAGCAATGCTGGCAGCTGCGGGCACAATGCCGAATTTTAGGGGATGTCTTTGAAAGACAGCCCTTGTAATCTGGCGTTAGTACAGGTGGAGCTGTCCCCTTGTGCTCAGACTTCCCTCTACGCTTCATTTCACCCCCTTTTACCACCTGCTCCATGTCATGGGAACATGTTTCCAATCAAAAGCACCGTAAAGAAAACTCTGTAAGAGCGGGCGCACAACTTAATGGCAGATTTAATAATAGCATTTACCTTGATCCTAAGCTCATTCATCGGGGGTGATATCTGAATGAGCGCGGCCGGTTTACAATCACTCAAGCCGCAGCATTCCAGCTCAACAATAGGACCTCACGGAAGCAGAAAATTTGTACGTGCCGTGATGGAGATTTGTGGTTCCTGCAACAACGATCACCTCTGTCAGAGACTTCATGGGGGCTGCTGGTGATTGCCAACAAAAACAAGAAACCATGCCAGCACAATTATGCGTGTCCATTTTACCATAATATGGGGAGAACTTGAGATGCGTGGGAGCGAGAGGTGACGGCTGTGTTGTGGGGGTGGAGGGTGTGTGTGTGTGTGTGTGTGTGTGTGCTCACGGTCGTGCTAAAGAGTGATAGAAAAAGCCTGCGAGCTAATACGAGTGTTTTTGTTGAAGTAGATGCCGCGCATGTGTGTGTAAGACTGACTGAACGTGGGTGTCCATGCTGTGAGCTTTGTGACAGGAGAACAGGAGCTGGGATCTGAGGAACATATGTTTAGGGTTCCTTTGTGAACGGGGCTTTGAGTTGACAGAGTTGTTTGGGCTTGGGAGGGTATTTCAAAGAGCTGGTTGGCATAAAAGACAAGTCTCTGGAGCTTAAAGTTGCAAGACATTCTCAGTTCTTAAGATTTTCCAGCCATGGACTTTAAGAGATTGCAGGGTGTGTTTTTTCTCATGCAGGACAACAGACCGAACAGCAGAATACTGCTGAGTCTTGCAGACTTTCTAGGCAGAACTCATTCATTCACAAAGGTCACAAAGTAAGATTCAGTTCCTCCCTTGATTAGCTTCTGACCATCAACACTCTCACTGAAATGGTCTTGTACAAGAACCCTCTTGGCAATGGATAGAGACAGGGTTCATGGCAAGGTTGTGTTGTTTTTTATTTGACTTTGCATACATTTTCATATGTTTGCACTCCACTATGTCTGAAAACATGGCAGCCAGATGATCAGGGATGCTGCTGATGTTAGAAGATCTCTGCTTTAACTTATACTGACCTATTACTGATGGTAAAACTATTAAAAAAAATAAGACTTTTACTTGACTCAGCCAAACTGTTCTTTAAAGATTTAATTGCCATTTATAAAAGCTGTGATAGGCCTCGAAGGTATATAAAACACTTCCTGTGCTTCAAGAGATACTAAGAAAACTGTCTTAAGCCTTTAGACTCTTTCACTGAGATGTTTGGTTTTCATTTGATGGTATTGGGGAGGGGGGGGGAGTGGCTGGCAGGCAGGATCAGTCAGTCAGGGTGACCTCATGTGTTTGGCACAGAGAAGACAGATCAGGTTTCCCTTGGTGGAGATTCTAGCTTGTTCACTCCACGCTATAACCGGGACTGAACCCCATGAGGCATGTGTGAGTCTGAGTTAAGATGGACATCACCGCATGTCTGCGCGTGAAGGTATATTTGTGCATTGGGCTGAATGAGATGGAGAGGTAGAGAGATAAATTATATGGGATAAATTATTCACATGAACCATGGTCAAGAGAAAAAGAGAAGCGCTCGGGGAGTGTGAGCTGTGTGTCAGTCCCCTCCAGTGAACTCAGTGAACCCAAGAGGACTCCCACCCTTCCTCCCACACTGTTCTCCCACCTCCCTCCTCAGCGCTCCTCTCATGTTTTCTCCCGGCTTGCTATGCATGCACCTGATAATATGGGTCAGTATGTATGTTGTGAATGTGGTAATTAAAGGTGCATCCTTTAGAATGCTCTATAATACCGATCTATGCTGTAAAAAAGTTATATTAAATCAATTCTTGGCAGCGATAGTGGCGTTGGTAGATTTGTTTCCATTTTACGAATACATTCGCCTGTTATTTGACCAAGCGACATTGCCCATGAGGCCATAAGTCATGCTGCTTTAACCCTGCCCGTATGCCACAGCTCAAATTGTCCTGGGATGGAATAAAGCAGAAACATTCACCATGGCTCACAATGAGACTAATTTGATTAAACATTGCACATTTAATCATTTGAAACTGCAAACGGAAAACCAATATCGGCTACGCAAACCACTGAGTTTCTCTCCTGCTCATGAGTTCTGTTTTACTAATCATTTCTTGGATTGTATATTGGATCTCAAAATTTTGATTAAAATCTCAAATCAAGCTCAGCCTATTCATATGAGCCACTTGGACCCGTCCAGTCCAAATTAGGTGTAAACCGTTAGTGAACTATGCAACTGCATGAAACCAGAGACCAACTTCCTGCTGCCGACAGCTTTCGTTTCCACTGACAAAGCTGCTTCTTTCCGTTAAGCCTAAGAATCTGCAAATTGCTGCTTGATGGCGTGTTTGGCATTATTAAGCATGCTGTAATTAAAGGCACTGTAAAAGGTCCTTAAAGTGCTTTGGATAGATGAATGTCAGTATTCTATTTAGTTCTGACAAAACTGAAGTAGGCAGCAAATTGAATGAAAATACAATCTTAATTGACTTCTAATTCAATTAGAAGTCAGTAAAAAATTATTTTGAAAAGAGAAGAGAATTTGGAAACTTTTAGTAAAATCTGCTAGATAAAACTAACATTTTGGTTATGATATGTTTGTTTAACCTCGTGTGGTCTGTTGTGGTCAACATGGATAAGGTGAGTACACACCACCACAACTAGCACTTTAGCAACAATGAGGTAAATCCTGCCAAACGATCCTCTTAATAAAACTTCAAAATGCAAAAACATTTCCTGTGCATCAGATCACCACCTCGTCACATCAGGGGAGAGCTGGACAATGCCAAAGAAAACAGCTATAAGATGTTAGTTAATGCTAAGTTCAGACCCTCTGTAAGTGTGGACTCATGCACAGTTGTTACTGGGCTGTTAATTTGCTATGTATAACTAAACAAATAAGCAGATCACACAGCGCTTAATGGTCTTTGTAACTGGGCCACTGAGTCCCTAAACGCTTTTTACGGAGACAAGTGTCAACAGTTGTGTTCACAACTGTCCAGGGTCTGTGGAGGGAACGCTGCTTCGCCGTTGCCAGCGTGTTTATCCAACATTCGCAAGAAGGTAGTATAATGTCAGCTTTGTGATTAATTGCAGGCTCCAAGTTGCTGAGGACACAGAATCTGCTCTCTATGGCACCGACTGCAGCTCCTTCAAGGGTTTATTGCTTTATCGGCTGAATCCTAATGTGACCCTTTTCTCTCCTTAGGATGGTTCCAGTGATGCTGGGGCATCTGGAAATCTCCTGCTAGGTGGCACTATGGATGAATTCCCAACATGCATGCATTCACTGTTTACAAATGCGTCTGTTGTAGTTCGAGTTGATGGTTTGGAGAACCAAAAAAAGTCATTTTAAGAAACAATTCAAGTGCAGCATGTCTGAACAGGGCTATAAACAGATCTCTGTGGGTTGAAATAAAGCTCCCTATACAGCCTGATCCCCACAATATGTTGGAGGAAACATAACATATGGCAGTTACACAATTATGCAGCTGTTGTTTTTTGGGGCTAGAGATAAATAATGGAAACAAAGTCTTCCACAGGGTACTCAAGACAGCTAATGAGAGAGAAAGCAGACAGGGAATTACTGACTAACTGTGTCTTAAAGCTACTGTTTTCTAACATTTTCATAAGTGCCTGAGGAGAAGAAAATACAGGAAGATGAAAACATCAGTATTCATAACTGGAAAAAAAAACATACAGTTGCATTTATTTAAAAACTTTTGAGTAATAATCTGTATATTCTAACATGAGATTTCTCTCCATTGTACACAGAAGCAATGTACAATGATCCCTGTGAGCATTTTATCTCTCACAAGCAGTCGTTCCAAATCTTTCCCTCTAAAATGTAGGTGACTTAATAATTTAGGGGAAATTTGTCTCAGAGCATACTGTTTTGGAATCAGCCAGTTAGTGGCATCAAGCCCTCCAATAAGTTTGTCACTTTCAGTCCCTCACCTGCTGCAGACTGGGCCTCTAACCTCTCAGTCTGTGACCACCGGGTGTCCATGAGGCTACATGAATAACTACTAAAAAGAAGAAAAAAAAGCTACTCCGAAAGGAGATCACTTATCATAATGGCAATTTTGAATTTTGTTGCCGATGGCTGTTTATGCGCTGCTAGTTACTGGTGAAGAATAGTATTTCTTTTCTCTGCTTGGACTCGTATCGAGCAAAGGGCCCACTATCCTGGTTTGTGACTGGCTGGGTTTGCCGTCTGAAGCATGCCGCCTACCTGTCCCAGTCAGTGTTTTTCCATACGCTGACTAATGTGCACATGTAGCCTCAGCAGCAGCTGGAGCAGTGGATGGTGCTGCCAAAGAAACTATTCAGGCAAAATCTAAGAGGGCGGCTTGAGTCATTTAATTCAAATAAAGCCGGGAGAAAGGAATGTTTGCTCTTGGTAATCCACCACTTGCTAGACAAGGCTTCACAAGGTTCATCTGCTGCGCTAAATTGGTGCATGTACTCTTATTTGTATAGGAGCTCATTGTGGCTGGGTGAGAAGGAGAATCTGACAGGACTGGCAGCAATTCAAGCTCTCATGCCTATTTGCTTATCCTCATTTATGGCAGAATTGGCTTTTTCCGGAGCCATTTTTCAAGCCAAGCGTGACACAGTATTTTCATTGAGCCTGCCACTGCTAATGCAGCTGTGCAGAGTAAATGTTGCAGGCAGCCAGTAAGTGCGCTCAGCAGAGGGGCGACCGAGGCCTCCTGCTGTAATCAAACCGGTAAAGCTACACTTCCATTTGCATGTCTGCAGCCAGCGTGCCCTCCAGTTTTCATGCCTGAGTATGTGGGTGACAGCAGCAATACGGGGGTCGTCGGTCTGTTGTCGGTTGGAGGTTTTGGAGCCACGGTGGAAATAAAGAGCAAATTCCTTAAAGTTATATGTGCCCAGGCAGGTTTTCTTTTTTCTTTTTTCCTTGGTCAGAGTGTGACATCATTAGGTAAATGAAACCATTAATATTCCCTCCCACTGTGCCCCTCTCTGTAGGTGGTGTCCCTGCTCTTTTATCTAGAAATTGATGGGAGAGTTGAAATATAATACTCGTTTTCAAGACTTTCCAGGAAAACACTTTAATGAAACACACATTATTGCCTACATAGTAGACAGTTGTGATTATGAATTCTTCTCAGTTTACTATAACATGTGTCTGGCTATTAGCAAGACCACAGACTAGGAAAAAAGCCCAGCGCTTAGTTGAAACCATATGACAAAACTGTATGTGTCATCGAGAACAGTGTGGTACAACACTACTTCACACACACAAGGGGTTTCATGTGATCGCCATGATAAATTCACAACTTTACTACTCATGGCAATTTGATAACAAGCTCACAGGAGAGGTTTGACAAGAACCTCCTCGTGTATGAAGAGACATTTAGGCCTGATTAGATATGACAACATAAATAAGGCGCTCGTCCCTTCTTAAATGCCCTCAGTCAGGAAGCCCGACAGGCAGTTCTGCTGCACTCGATGCCATGCAGAGATCTTCTGGTGCACTGCTCCTCAAAGTGGGCGCTGCAGCTACTCATTAAAAATGCAAGAGCAATTACCCTAGCGGAGTCTGACTCAGTGAATGCTACCATGCTGAGCTTCCAGACCAACCTCCTCACCTCCCCGTACCCTTCCACTGCCCACACCGGCAACCTGAGCAATCGCCATGTTCGCCGCCAAAGGTAGGACAGCAGACGCAGCAGAAACGGGGAGCTTCAGTTACACAAGAGCAACAAAAGCCCTCCTTTGCCTCAATGCTAGTCTGTCTCTCACGAGGTGCATTTTCTTACCCCTCCATCATCCCTCTCCAGCACGTGACTAACATCCCTTATTCTCAGCCTGCTCTGCTCTCCTGGCCCGGCTCTTTAAATGCCCGTTCTGCTCTCCAGTGCTTTCAGTCTTGGGGCTAAGGCAAGAATTTCCGGGCTCAGCTGTGTTGTAAACATTTACTGAGTTATTCAGCATCTACACTCCTCCAGTGATGGGATGATGTGTTTCCTCACAGTTAGCTTAAACACGCAGTGAAGCTTTAACGTTGGGGAGAATCCTCAGCGCAAACACGAACAGCTTTCAAAAATATGAAAACAAACACACTTAACCATTTCGCACATAATAAAGGTCGTGCTCAGTGGACAGCAGACTTTTTTTGGATTAAATGAATGGATGAGGTTGAGGGGATCGACAAATATGGCACATGTTTAAATAGATAAAGTGAATAAGAGAAACAGTAACAAAACATAGTTATTTAAATATAACATTAGCTGTACATAAATGTTTTTAGAGGTATTTGACTTTCATTATCTTTCCTTTGTACGATAATATGAGCTGCATGTATCAAAATTGTCAACAGAGGAGGTGTCTCTCCAGCCAGCTATGCCATACTGCACAGATGGCAGGATACCAGGTCTAACAAACAGTGGGGGCTCCCAGAATTAGTGTAAGAGGCATGCAAAAGCAATGGAGGATGGGGAAGAGTAATTATAAAAGGGGGCAACATGAAAGAGAATATGATGAAGGCTGTCTTGGCAAAATAAAAGAGGGACAAGAAAGAATCATTTGAGCGAAAGTGAAGGGGGGTACATAAACAAAGATGAAAAGAGACAACAATTCTGAGGCTGTACCCCACTATCCTGAGAGGCAAAGGGGCAGACAGAAAATAGAGCGTGAAAACCCAAGGCGAGAATCTTGCCAGAGAGGCAGGAGAGTGAAACAGTGGGCTAGACTAGAAAGCTCCAGGCAGACACTATGTTACAAAAAGAAAGCCTAGTAAAACAGGAGAGGAAATACAAAAAAGCAGGTGTATTTGTAGAGGCCTGCTGCACTGGTGGGTTTGAGGGGGACGTCATGTGTATCGTTTAATCTGGCTCGAAATGTGAAACGACATCTTTTCTCTCTGTTTTGTTTTATGTTGTCTCGGCATAACTCTCTCTGTCTGTTCCCCCATTATAAATAGAGACAGCCCATCCCAACATGAGTGATCCATTTTAGTTCCTCATAGACAAGACCTTCCAAAAATATTGTGATGAAGTGAGAAAGGTTTGTAAAAACACCAAGCTCATTTAGACCCTTCATCGGACACAGTGGGAGCGGTGAGGTTTGTGTTAAGCTAGGAGTCATTGTCTGTGCCGGGGCTTTTGGGTTTAACAAAAACAACCTATTCACCCATATGCAGCAATTCATCACAGAGGTAGGAGTTCCTTCGTCTTACGGTAAAGACCAGAGAAGCCAGTTACCTCCAGATGGTCGGGGAAGGTGAGTTCACAGACAAAACTCCCTGGGGCAAGAACTCCACTGCCAAGCACATAATTTTATACTTTAGACATTTATCTTGGATGTTTTTCTTTTTTTTTTTCCTTTTCTTTTTTCTTAGAGTGGCTTCCAGTGTGTGAGCAGGTATTCTGTGATTTGCTCAAGGACACTTTAATATGACAGGAAGGAGAAATAATATGTCACTGGCATCCAAGACTTGCACTCGAAGCCTCAGACCATTTAACAAGCGCACAGTCCGTCACACTTTTGCCCAAATTAACCAATGTTCATAGTCAAGCACCATAGAGGCAACGCTATGATTAAGCATTCAATGCGGCGGTGGCATTTTAAAATCTGCAATGCACTCCAATGCAGCAGCAGTACAGAGCAGGCTCCACCTCCCATTATTACAAATAAATTCCACAGAACATAAAATGATTTTCCCTCTCCTTTGAAGGTTTCTCCATTCTGTCTCTGACAAAATGGAAAGCAATTTCAAGAGAGCACTTTGGTAAAGCAGGTCTAATGAGATGTGTATGTCAGCATGCCGAGGGCCAGGTATTAGCACGCAGCTCTGTGGTGAACTGTATGACAGGCCGTGAGCGGCAGTAACTCAAACGCAACTTTAACGTCTGGGTGTGGACACAGGGCTGGACTGTCAGTTGATAGATGAAAAGGGTTAGGAGTCCTCCTCGCAGTAGGGTGTTCTTTTGCGTGCGCGCGTTCTTTCAAGAACACAAAAGCCACATCGAATAAACAGACCTGTCTGTCCCGATGACTGGCATATAGATTTTTACCGAGGATAAAGCTTAATCCATAGTCAGTTATAAGCAGGAGTTTAATCATTATCTAACCATGTGCATGTCCTTTGAAGTGAGGATTGAAAAAAAACAAAAAGGAACAAAAAAAAAAGCAACAAGAGCTTCTCATAAAATTCCTAAGAAAACACACAACTGGCTCGTTTGCAGCAAAGCAGGCAGGGTATTTTGTTTCTTGCAGTCAGCTGTGAAACACATATCAGGAATTACAGGAGGGGAAATGAGCTGCATTACTCAGTTTTCGCAATAATTAAAAAAAAAAAAAACCTATAGGCCCTGGCTTAAATAGGGCTGAGCTTTTGCAGATGCACGTTAAGCATGGCATTTTTCCAAAATTTGCAGATCTTGATAAACTCTTCAAAGCAGATTCCGATCACAGACACAGAGGGAAACTAAGCCACTCACTGAGTTTGAACCCTAGATAACCAATTTAACAAAAGACTTTGGTATCAGGGCTTTTTTTTTTGCTTCATTTGATTTTGCCTTCTGTCCGAGTCCCTTACATCTGTCTCCCATTGTTGTCTCTATGTTTCCTTTTTTCCTCTATCAAGGCATTGAAGGAGGATTTCGATGGCTCTGTTGTTATTTCTGTAGCACAATGGATCAACTCGTGTAATGTAACCAAACCCTTTTCCTTGCTTTAACAGGCCCTTCCCTCGCTGTGCCCCATAACATCCACTCACTGCTGTATCTTTCTCTATCACACATGGACGACCCTTTCCTTCTGTGCTTCCACTATTTCTAAAGAATTATGTGTATAAATGGTGGCTATGGCAAGAGCAGGCACAGGCACAGATCCTCTCAAAGGGCTCCATTGACTAGTGTTTACTTAAGGCCAGGGACATTAGCCGCTGCTAAATCTACCTCAATCTCCCCCTCTCGGCTTCTCCGATTCTGGCCTGACTCTAACACCGTCAGCCTGCTCTCACATCACAGCCCCTGTGCAGGTGTGAGCTTTCTTGTTTGTGTGTGTGTTTGACTGCTGACATTAAGTGTATAATGACCCAGCCTATCTGCGGTGTACGGCATGAGTAAAGCAGCATCAGTTATACCATTTAGCAAAGGTAAAGTCAGCCGAATGGTAGAGAAGGGGCAAATTTCCAATAAGTATTCAGGGCAAATTATCAGTAATTTAAGAGTTCCCTTTGAGACTTGTATGTTTAATAATGAAAGAGAGAACTGATAGCCCCGGTCACTGATATAAAATGAGATAGAGTTCATGTCAGGACAAACGGACATATGATTAGTTCAAAATCACATTCTTCCCAGGACACTATCATTAAACAACAATAATAAGGCCTTATCCTGTTGATATCACACCCATAGGTAAAGGGATGGATTCTGGGAAGAGCCCTGGAGGAGGCATTTTCCTGTGGTATTCTTAGAAATAGGATGCATCTAATACAAGGGTTGAACGTACGACAAGATGTGAATAGTCCTCGTCAGAAAGACCACGGTTGAATAAATGCGGAATTTTGGCAAATGACTTTATGTTCTGATCATTTGGGAAACAGACAGAAATAGGGTCTTTAAGGGATCCTTTCATCAAAGCCACATCCTGCCAGCTCCCAGCAGCCATTACGTCATATGAAATCCACACACACATGCATACGCACACACACACACACACACACTCGCACAAATCCTCCTTCAGGAATCAATAACTCAGCTAAAGAGAAGCACATGCTACGCCCCACTGCACTAATCAATAGAAAGCCAAATGTTATTGTTTCATCTCATTCTTTGACTTTCACATTCTAATCTGGGTTTCCCAGCATATGCTGGAGATATACCAAATTAAAATATAATGCACAGGGGGGGCAAATGGACGCCAGAATTAGGAGGTACCTCTAATTAATTCATTCAGATAATTATGACAAAACTATAGCAGCTCTGTCTACAACGGCGCCATTAACTGCACGTAAAGCTGGAGGAATTTGATCTGCATAGAATCACAAGTTAGGTGTGGGATGATCAGAAATGCAGCTTCACCTCATCCCACCCTTACTGACATCTCAACGTGATATTGGTATATTTTCCTGTGCTACAGCAAACCAGGAGCAACTGTCATTTGATTTTGTCAAGTGGTGGGAATCCGCCAGCCGCGACCCACCTCAACTCTTTGTAATCGAGCTATCAATGATCCTTAATGAAAGTGTGACATAGCTCCCCGCAGCCCTCTTGGCCACATTGCCCAGCACTCTGGCCTCTCTGCCAGCCTCCCCTTCTCCTATTGACCCTGTCTGTGGCTCTGTCACATTAACCTACAAGGCCACTGGCCTCCCTCTCTAACCATGAAAATGAATACGAATGTTGGCTGCCAATCTATAAACAGAATGCGTGCTGTTCTTGCCCCGCACACCCACTCGGGGTCTGGTTTGCATGACACAGGACCCAAGTGGCTCGCTCAAGGATACATCAAACGCTGACGGTGGCAAGATCGGATCTGCTCTGACCTTGGGAGTGAACTGCGGCACAGGGAGGGGAGGAAGGAGGGTCCTGTTGCAACTGAGCTGGGATGCAGAAAGTACGAGGAGGGAGGAGGAAGGGGGGAAAGAAAAAGCTGGAGGGAGGGCAAGGCAGAATGGAGGGGCATGCCTTGATTGAGAGGCCCCTGAGATGAGCAACTCTGAGATATGAGTAGAGGAAGGGAGGGGGAGTGGGATGATGGAGGGAGTGGGGAAGGGGGAGCAGGAGGGAGAGGGAAGCCATATGGCAGCAGTACAAATGTATTAAACTATAAATCAGGGGGAGAGCCAGTGGACTGCCAGGTGGGGCTGATGTCGGGTCCCCCCAGCTGGGGATGCAATGGTTCACATGGAAAGGGATGAAAACATCATCACTGTCAGATATTTACTTGTCAGAGACACGGCGGAAATTTACACACTTAAACTTTTCTTCCTCCAGTGAAAAACACCTTGAAAATGTTTGACGCAAATGTCTTTTCACTTATGATTTCGAAAATCAAACAAAGCGGTTAAATGTGACAAATAGAACAAATATTAACATCTTTCAAAAGAAAAAAGAAAAAACTGAGGAGCTGAGCAAAATTTTCGTTGGAATATTATAAGGTATTACTGTCTTATAACCCTGCAGTTTCCATTACTTCAAGCACTTGACAGGAGATATTAAAGAGGGAATTTAAGTCACTAGAAAAATAAATGACTAAAAAGTCTAAATGTGTATTTTAGTGTGTAACAATTTTGGATGGTTAGGACACTTTGTACATGCTCTTTTACAATGCCTTATTACACACTAGCAGCATGCTATTCTGCTGCTGCTTTGCATCGCCACTTCACAAAAAATGGACAGAAGTTAATGTTACACATTGTGGTAGAAAAAAAATGGAGTAATCCCCAAAAGCCTTCCATTTTAATCCCTTGATGATGTCTGGGTAGTGTGCCCAGCCAGTGTCCTGGCAGTCATTGGGACCCAGGCCTGGGCTTCTCTCCCAGAAGAACTGATGCATACTGCAGCTAGAACAAACGCGGGGAGGCCACCATACGCCTGCTCCGTGTCAGAAACATACCATTAACGGAGAAAAAGAAGCGTTCATACCTCCACCGCAAAAGATGCCCGCAAATTTACGACTTCATGCTGCATGTTTTGTTTTTTAGCGATGACAATCCAGATTTCAGAATATGGCCTACATTCAGCTTGCAAATACTTTATAAAAAATGTTAATTTGGATGCTCATCCTTTAATTTGCTTAATGTATGACAGCACAGAAAAGCTGTCAGTTGGTCAGTTTGATAATAAAGAAATGCTTTCAAATCTATAAATAAGGCTACCCAACATGATGTGCCATCTCATTAGGAGTTCTGTGGCTTGCAGGTGAGGAAGAGATGGAGGTTACTGGACAGCTCGCAGTTACTGTACGGCAGCCCGAGCTTCCAACCTTGATCCCTCAGCATGAATCATCCACTCAGTAATACATATGAGCATGCACACCAAACACACTGAAATAGATGTCCAAACTCATGGAGACACCTGCCATCTGAAACCATCAAAGCCAAGGCCAGCAATATACCAAATTTCAACTCCAGCCAGAGATGAGAGAAGGAGGGGAGAGTGCTGGGGATGAAGGAGGGTGGGAGGGGAGACAGGACAAAAACGTAGCAGTAGATGAGTGGGCTTGAGGTAATAAATGAGAGCAGAGGAGCGGCGTACCTTGGTTTGGAGATAGTGGGGGTAGTAGTAGGTGTACTGAGGGTACATTGGCTGCTGCTCCAATCGCTTGCCCATGTAGCTGGAATCCTTAGCACTGAGGCAGGGAATGGTGACACGGGGGCGGGAGCTGCCAAGTAGCTAGCAATGAGATAGAGGCAACAGAGGGAGCGTGCAATTCCAGTCTTTGCTGTCTGCACCAGAGTGTCACAAGCTGCTCCTCCGGGAAGAAGTCAGGGGTTTACGCGCCGGACCGGGTGGGAGAAGGTCTGCCACTGATAAGGACGCGCTGGACAAACTGTGTCTCACTGCTCCGGAGTCTTAGTATCAGGCAGGTGCTCTCTCAGTCACTTGCAACTGGATCTCTGGAAATATTTCCACAAGTGCCAAAACCAAGAGCGCTGTGTTTGTCAGAGGCTGCTACCGGAGAGTGAGGGTGAGGTAGAGGAGGAAGAGGGGAGAGAACGCGAAAAGAGGTGCAGGTGGCAGTAGCTCTGGCAGTCCAAAGAATGTTGAAAAATGGGAGAGGAAGAGGAGGAGGAAAGGAGGAGGAAAGGAATGGTAAGGAAAAACGGGAGAGGATGTATAGGTTCACTTCTCTATTTAAGCTGTTTCACTCCAGTCTTTAGCCTGTGCTTTAATCTGATTCTCTCTCACTGCCCCTCGCTATCTCTCTTTCCGTCTCTTGCATACACACACATACACTCACACTTTCTCTCCCGTCTGATCCGACGATGGCTGAGTGCTGTCCTGCTTGACAGAGGGGAGATATCCTCAGTGCCGGCTGCCGACAGATGCACTTTGTGTAAGGAGCAGAATCACGGCGCGAGAGCTTAGCACAGACACAGAGAGCAATCTCAGTCAGTAGCGGTGGAGCCAGCAAGAGGACAGATAACACAGAAATGATCCCAGTTTCTAAATGATGTGGCACGAGTGTCTATTAAAAAATCCACCAGTGTGTCAGTCAATCCAATGAGTTCCAGCTAAAAGACAGTTGAATAAAAACAGAAAGTGACTGTGTCCCAGGTGGCCAGTGGAGACAGAGTCCCTCGTCTGCGATCCTCCTTCTTTCTGCTCTTGTAAAATGTGTTCCTTATTCTCCCTCGGCTCTCTCACTCCTCTAAACAGCCTGCCTATATCGCGTGCGCTTTCTCTATCACTCACAGCCTCTCTCTCTCCTTCTCCTCCACACTGACAGGGCGGTAAAGGGGGCTCGTCCGAGGCTGCAAACAGTGCAGACTGCCTCCTCCTTCCCCAGCCCAGCCGGTGGGAGGGTCTTGAGCAGCTCTGTGAGAGTGAGGGATCCAGACACAGACCAGCGGGCTGCAGCGTTTCCACAACCTGGGAGAACACAGGGAAGAGGAGAGGAGTGGAGACTGGGAGGGATGGTGCCAGCACAAGCAGTCGATTCCCCCTACTGGCTGCACAGGGAGCTACCGCCTGGAACACTGTGTCTTCACGTGAACGTGTCCTTTTGTCAAAGTACGTAGATGAACTTCATGATAAGCCAAGTTTGTTCACAAACTTCACCCAAGTAAATTGTGAAGAAGTAGGGCTTAGAATATGTCTACTGTATTTTAAAGGTTGAATATAAACAGTGGATTGATTGGATTACGTGACATAAAAAATTGATTACTTTTGCATAAATCTGTAGAATATGGCAAACTATAGAAAATATTTTTTTCAGAAGTTAGATGTTGGCTTCAGTGGGGTTTTGTAAGATTAATGTCGATTAATGTTGATTGGAAAATGTTTTTTTATTCAGTGATGGAAATTTGACTTGCATTTTGAATAAAAAATGGCAAAATAACACATTGCGTAAGGAGCATTATAGGATTTCAAAATAGAAAATATATGATTGTTGTTAGTCATTCAAAAATACTCAAAGCGTTTATTTTCCTCCAACATACGAGTTATAACTTAAAATAATTGACAAGCAATTTGTAATCGATCTACCTAATCGATCAATTATTTGAGCCTACCCTCACAACTTCCTCTTTTCCTTTAAATAGTTTACAAACATTTTTCTGATCCCATCACAAATCTTTACCTTTTGTAAACAATGGCAGTACACAGATTAATGATTATTAAAGGACAAAACTGGAGCCATTGGAACTGTGACGATGATGAAATCGGACAGCTCTGTTACTGCATGCAGCGGGGTGCGTTTGCTGGCATCGTTTATGTTCACGTGTCCTTTTTGAGGAGAGGAGCTCCAAAAGCAAGGCAGTGTTATAACAGATTGTGAAATACCCACGGTGGTCCGTGGCGCAATTCTTTGCTGTTTCACAAGGAATCCTAAAGAAACTAGCATTCCTGCTTTCCCCTCCCTGTTATCCACTGCAATGCCACTTTCTAACAGCATCCTAAAAACACTTTTTCCACAGTCTCCTTGTTGGCAATTAATACTCACTATTTCTCACTAGGTCAAACATTATCAAACATAATGCTGATGGTTTGGTTTACATGTTGGTGGCGGTTTGGGTCAGTCACCAACTACACGATTCAAAAGTCCCACATAAAACGGCTGAACACCTTTGGCTCAGAACTAACCATTAACCCCCCCAAAATGTGTAATTTCACAATGTCTAATCATGGATTGAAAATTGATACGTTTTTGACAAATGCAGGCAGACATGTGTGATGATCATTTTCTTTATCCAGCATAACAATAACCCCATCCATAGGCCACGAGGAGCTGTGGATGTTTGGGTCTAACTGATATCCACCCCTGGAACATCTGTGGGACATTTTGGCTACAAGTGAAAATGTGCTCAAAACCACAATCATCAAAAATACCAAAGGAGGAAGTACCTCTTACTTGTTATGTTACAAGCCCAGATCACAAAGGGGGTAAGGGGAGTCGCAGAAAGAAAGTCCAAGGATTCAGGTTTTCCCCAAAAGTAAAACTTATCTTTTAATAAACAAAAATTAAGCATATAACAACAGGCAACATAGCAAAAGTAGATAATAAAACTAGAAGATGCTTTTCCACATAGCAAAGCAAACCAATGTAAACAAATCCCACAGATTAACCTATTACAAACCAACTAAATTTAACAACGGCAAAAAAAACCCACAGTGAAATGTTTACACAGATTGTCCTCTCGCACACCACCAGTAAACACTGCTGAATTTCAAAGTGTCTACAGACAGGGCCAGCTGCTAATACGGAGCGTTTCAGCTGCCCTCCAAAACACAGGAAACCAGCAGTTTAAATGTCATCAGCTGGCTCCAGGATTGGTGAGGCATCTGAGGACCTGACGGAGGACGAACCAATCCTCAACAGCTGAGGACGAAACTCAAACACCGGACCAAAGAACAACAGGAAACAACTATGTTTTCGACAAATGTGGGCAAACATGCGTGTTTCTGGGGAGGGATTGTTAGCTCAAAATCAAGACAAAGAACTTTTGAGTCATCGTCTTCATCCAGCATGAAACTAACCTCATTCGTAGGCCACAAGGAGTCAGTAAAAGGTTAAAGGACCATGAGAAATATGTTTCCATCAAACACATATCCACCCGTAGAACATCTGTGGGGCATTTTGGCTACTCGTGAAAAAAGTTCTTGAAACCACAAACATCAAAAATGCCAAAGGAGGAAGTATCTTTTTTACTTTTTGTTCTCCAGTTGTGTTCAATAGATTGTGGAATGTCAGTGTGCAGTGATACTACTGAGGGTGGGGGGAAAAAACAGGGTCCTTCAGCTATATGAGAGTTTTTATGTTGATTTTCCCTTTAATCTGTGACCTGTCTGCATGCATGCCTGTGGGTAGTGGGAGGAAAGGAAACCAGAGCACCAGGAGAAAACCTACACAGGCACCAGGAGAACATCTAAACAGCAGACACGGAGACCCCCGCCAATACAGCCAAACGGGGAGTTTGTCTGGTTCGGACAGGGAGAGAACTATCTGCTGCTCCGCCGTGTCATCTGACAGCCAGAAACAATCCTCCACTATTGACTCAGAGATTTAAGGGAAAAGCCGCCTCCTGTGTAACATGAAAAGATTATAAAACATGGTCTATCTCTTTTAACTGACTATGATCGTGAACAAAAACATTTCACAGAGAACATTTGGTCAGAGTCAGAGAGCATTACCCAGATCACAAAGTAGCCTGCAATTACACACACACACACACACACACACTTCTCGAAGATCAAACACAATTCTTAAAAGGTTCCACTCATTTTTCATCTCGCACATACACAGACTCTCACAAATGACACGGGAATGATCTAAAGGCATGTAGAGTATCTCGATGATGCCACAGCCCCATGCTCAGGGACCTCGGCTTAGTTTGCATCAAACAACCTGCAATGAGAACTGCGAACAAGTACAGCCAGCAACTAAAAATGTTTTTCGAATATCACTATTTCTGTCAATTCTGTAAATAGAACTGCAACTTTGATAAGCACAGTTTTGTATTTAATTTGTTTCACTTGAGAGCTTTATAAAAATGGCTGCTTCCCAAACGGAAATGACTTAATTACATATTTCTGGCACACTACACAACTCGAGCAGGGAAAAACGTTCGTTATCCTCTGGTTTCTAATTATCATATTTGTACAGAATGCCATGTCCTGTAATGCATTCTGAAACAGTCACAGGGACACTAAAGAGCCATTACCTGAGCGTCTTCGCATTCGAAACATACCGAAGATAAATGCCAGATGCTTTTCTACGTTTGTTAAGGGTATCCAAGGTCCTGTGCACCCGGTCAGATTGAATCGATACAGGCAGAAGAATTCCAAAGACCAAGGCAAAGCATAGAGGGAAAAGGGCAGCCTTTTAAAGACATGGAGGAGAAAACATAATTATCAGATAGGCCACTTTTATCTGAAGGAAAGAGACAAGGCCAATATTGATCGTGGATTACCAGATTAACAGCCTCTGCTTCAACCAGACACAAACTGTCAGCCTCTGTGCGAAGAAAGAGAAACCTAGGAAACAAAGAGTAAGATAGACAAATGGAGGAGTGACAGAGGAGATGATAAAGTGCAAAAATAAGATGCAAAGGAAGATGGAATCAGAAAGAGGCAAAGAGGCAGAAAAGATTCATATTTCTCTATACTTCAATGTGCCCAGGGAGCGACCATGTGAAGCCATCTCTGTATCTCATGGATGGAAGGTTCATCATTTCTTTTCAATATTATGTATTTGACATTTCAGATGTTTGATCCATAGCCGAAAGACAGGTTTCCCTCTAGAGTGCAATCTTATGGCATTAGAAATAAAAAAAATGAACTAAAAAAGGCCTACTTTCCTTTGCATGCTACAGTCTATCTAATTTAGATTTCAGAGCAATAAGTAAATTACTAAAAAAAATCTGTGGAAAAAAAGGGTATTTCATTATTAATTTAAATAAACTTTTAAGTAAAAAAAAAGTGTCTTTCACTTCATTATCATTATCTTTTTAATCTCATAAAATGTTCTAAATCTTTTAGTTTGCAGTTTGAATAAAAAAAAAGTCATTCATTTAGAAATGCACACAGGCTATGATTACATCTAATTTAACATATCTGGCTGTAATTTATGACAGCAATGTGATTCACTATTCTATGATGCATTCAAATTAGTCGACAGACAGTGGAAACACTGGAGACTACAGAGACATTGGTCGGCCACACCATTAATATTCATCTCGTCATTAAGAATTAAAAGATGGACATGAGACTTGGTTCTTGAAACTAAAGAACTTGACCTGTGGCCTCACACATAACACTGGAAACAACCCTGAAAACTTGCTGAAATTAACTTTCAGCCTTTGCCCGCGCGCTCGCGAAGGTTTGCCCCTGAAGGTAATTTGGCATTAAGTTACTGGAGAGTCGATCTACATATTGCATGTAAATACATGTCAACACTCGAGCGCTCTTCCCCTGAGGCATAGCTCACATTTGACTCTGTTGTGAGTGGAAACGTATGGATCTGCATCAGGAGGACTTAAACCCTTCATACAGAAGAGAGAGAATGACTGAGTCTGGCTCTGTCCTTGTATTATCAGAGATAACCCATGATCATCCAACATCATCATCATTGCTCTGCTATGGTTGATTAAAATCACTGGTTTATGCAGATTACTGGGCTTTACAGTAAAAGTGCAGTACGTTTTAAGATGTCTGTCAGAGACTAATGTCCGTTAAAATGTTGCCTCCTCGATAATCAGCATAACAAAAACTAAAAGCACTCGCAGGATTTCATGCAGCCAAGGTTGCCTAACATTTGTATAAATCAAAGCAGAACCAGTCTGCTACTCTTCTGTTTTGACGTCTTCATATGACGTTTGTTGATTCACTCTCTAAACTGAGACAAACAGTGAGTCATTCACAAATGGAAAAAGAGGGCGACAGCTATCTGTAAACGACGATGAGGGTGTTAAGCAGCTACATTTCCCCCTAAAGCATCACGCAAGTCTTGTAATGGAAAACTTTGGCCACACTGTTGCCTCTGGACAGAAGCAGACAGGTACATAGAGAGTTATTTGGGTATTTTTGTTTTATTTAGCTTATGGTTATTACAATAATCTTCTTCACTGGTCAGTTTGACCAGCAGTTTGGGGAAGTTTTTCATATCTTATGAGAAGTTTTTGCACTGCACAGACACTGTCTGTTTGGAACATGGCATAAATTGATGAAGGAAAGCAGAATCCCTTCTTCTAAAGACAAAAACAGCCAGGACTATTCCCTGTTCTGCTCCAAAAAAATCCTCGAAAGTCCACAGCCATCTCACTCTGCTTGCTGACCCCTCCCTAAGGGTGACTTCTATCCTTCCTCAGGCTGCAGCAGAAACCAAGAGGCTTTGTTTCCTGTGGCTTTCCGTACAGTCCTGTCGTGGGTGTTTCCCAGAAATTACCAGATGCATGAATTCAAGGGAAGGCTGGCACCGTGCCAGGAGAGGCTGGTGGGAAAGGGGGAAGCAGAGTTGGGAGAAAGAAGGGAAGGGGGAGCAAAGTGAAGATGGAGAACAGCGCGGCTGGTATTCCAGGAAAAAGCTCGTTTTGTTTTTGGCAGTGGCTCCAATGGGCAGTTCCCAAGCAGTCAGACATCTTACAAACAACTTACAAACTGATGTAGCATGACTAATCATCTTCTCTGGGGCATTTTATTCATTATAAAGTGGAAGGTGAACAATCTTTCCGACTATAAAATGGTTGATGTAACAAACACTTGCATCTAATTTCAGCTGTGCTTAGATTATGGAGAACTTGACTCTTGTTCTTCATTATTTAAAAACACTGAGAAAACCACTAAAAAAAGGAAATGATTTGACAAACCGCTGAGCATCTTTTAATGCATTGTCCATATGATGGCATTGTGTGGAAGTAAATCCCAATGTAAGACAAATTACATGAATAAACGCACATTAATCTCCAGATGTCTCACAAAAATTTTAAAGTTATTTTGTCATTTAAAAATCTGTTCTTTGAGATATGCTTGTGAATTAAGAATTGTTGCTATAACTGAATGGAAAAGTGTACAAACCAAACAAAGGAAGTAATCAGCAGTTATTCTCAATGAAAAAGTAAAAATCGGAGGAAGTCCTGTTCTTAGGTAACAATTAATCTGGCAGATTATATGACCTTTTAAAAAATAATCAACAATGAAATAGTTTAACATTACTGGGCATTTCTTCAGTAACTGTTTGCTTTTTTAATATCAAAAGTGTATTGCAGCAAGACAACAGAATAGATCTCATTAAACAAAGAAATACTCCAATTGTGCATGTTAGTGATCAGAGTTGCAGGGTTCATCGGTTTTTATCTGCTGTTCCTGCAGGAGAAGTCAAGAGTCCATCCAAGGGCTCCTACAATAACAGCCATTCCCTTCACTCTTCTACCCAGACACGCCTTCAGATTGGCAAAACATTCATCATGGCTGCCACCGTTAGTCATGGGAAGAGTTTCTGAATCACAGACATTAACATCTGGCAAGATATTCGGTTTCCTAATATTTCCTGATATCTACCTTGTTCGCACACGGGGATAATTCACTCCAAATCCATTATTTTAAGCCTGGATTCTAGCTTTCTGTACATTTCAGCAACCCATGACTTTCCTTTATTTTGGGGAAATTTGTAAAGGAAAACTTTGTGCCTGGCTATCTTTTTGTGGTCACAAATGAAAAAGCTTAAAATGCAGATACCGAGAACTGAAATAACCAGCATCCAGTCAAGCTTTCATCCTCCTCGACAATTGAATCTGAAAAAACTAACCACAGGGACTGCGTGGGAATAAAGAAAGTACGCACAGTGAATGATGAACTCTCCACACCACCTGCTATGTTTCTCTTATGTAAGTTATGTAAAT